>OY992888.1:37266787-37491787 GCA_963921405.1 Cepaea hortensis
CAAAGTACTGGTGATGAGCCCAACACATGTAAACAAATGAATTATGCTTTCTGTAAATATATTCCATGGTGAATCAGTTTTCTACTTTAAAATTTTGTCAGCATTCAGTGGATAATGTGGTGTGTATCACACTCCCCGGGAAGATTAACCCGGTCAACAAATGCCCGCAGAATTCAGATGTGTCGGCCTAACAGCGCAAGAACACAGCTCTGCTGTAAACAGGCACAACGCAATCACGTCCAAAAAAAAAACACTCTGGATGAACGCAGAAGAAGAAGAAGAAGTATGACACTCCGAACAGATGTAAAAGCACTCCAATAGAAATCCACAGCTCACAGTGTCGCTCCAAGCACTTAACTCAGTAGCTGGGCAAAGGAACCATGTACTACCAGTCCAACATGAGGAAAATGCATAAGCAAGCCATAGCCAGAAGCAAAAACACTCCAGAGGCCTTAACAGCTCAAACACCTATCCGCCATATTGGATGGGAAGTGATAAAATCTAGCGCTGCTAACACCCCAACTTTAGTCCTGATTTCTTCATTTCTGATTTTCTCTCTTTTTAATTCAAAGGATCTCAACAGAGTTTTATTGTTTAATTTTGTAATTAAAAAAAGAATACAAGGATCCCTTTCATGTCGTATATGGTGCCGAAAGCGTCGCACAAAGCACAAACTCCATAGCTCCATCGACGACCCCCCAGGTGTCTCCGAGAAAATTGCACTCAAGAATTGAATGACATAGCCAGGAATCGAACCCATGACCTTCGGCGCGTGAGACAGGCGTCGTAACCACTTTGCCACAGAGACTCCCTTACTGCCACAAGTCATGCCATATGACAACAGCTTCAGTCAGGGTTGATTATTATGTGTACGCTGTCCATTCCCAGGCCTCCCCCTCCCCCATCTTTTTAGTCTAAAAGTCTGCATTGGAATCTAGCTCATGACAAATGTCCCGTGACCACCAGTAGCAGTCAAGCATCTAGCCACTACACCTTCACAGCTCTCTGGCTATATGGTGCCAGCTATAGATTTTTATAGACCAAACAGCTCTCGCTGGGTGACATGTTCAATATCACACATCACCATTACTACCCATGATAGTTTCGGGTACCCCTTTTTAGGCTGGGTTTACCTGGGAGGCTGGGTTGACCTGGGAGGTTGGGTCGACCTGGGAGGCTGGGTTGACCTGGGAGGTTGGGTTGACCTGGGAGGCTGGGTAGACCTGGGAGGCTGGGTCAACCTGGGAGGCTGGGTAGGAGGTTGGGTCGACCTGGGAGCCCAGGTCAATTTTCTTTTTTAAATCAATAGAAAAATGGACAAGTGACCACAAGATGTGCAGGCAAGCGTCCTAACCACGGTGCTATCACAGCTCCCAGTTCAACAGCAATCACCATGTATTCTAGTCAAATGCCTTCATAAACAAGCACTAGAGCAGTAACAAACCAGTGATTCAAAAAGTGAAGAAAAGATACTAGCGCTGGATAGGACATACATTCAGAAAACTTGAGAATAGTATAATAAGAAAGCCAAAAAATCAGACTGAAAAACACATGGAGGAGAAGAAACTGAAATGAATAGTATTGGGAGGATGGAGGTCAGCATGGCTGAATGAATAAGATCTCTCATTCTTAAACATCCAGTGTGCTGATGCTGAGGTAGCGGGTTCAACCCCTACACTGGTCAGTTGGACTGAAATGTTGACTTCTCATCATTGACTTGGGGACGTAAATTACAAGTACCTCTGAAGTCAGAGTGGTTTCGTCTGATGGCAAGGAATATTGGTAATAGGGAAAGCTAATCCATACATAAAAGTCAGTTCAGTGCACTAGATGTGATAGCACATGTATGGACTATGCATGAGTTCAAAGTGAGCCTGATTGCCCTTAGCAAAATGGGGAGGACATGGATGGAGCTGCATGTGATAACTAAGGGAGGATAGGACTGCTTGGAGTGAGTTGCTTGATGGCCTATACCCCAAAGGATAAGTAAATGGTGAAAGAAGAAGAAGGTAACAAATATTTCATCTACTATTCTAGCTGACTGTAATAGTGATCATGTGGTCCCTAAGACGAATGTTGCAAATTCCTTAGACTGCCATAGTAACTAATGACGATTGCCTGAAAGAGACTAATGAAACCAGAACATTATATACAACAATAAGAAAGAGACAAACAGCTTTCTTTGGTCATATCATGACGACTGAAAAGATCAAGCGAAAGAGAAACAGCAGCTAACCAAGAGAAATGATGCTGGATGGATTGAGACAGTGGCATGGAGGAATATCAGCAGCAGAGTTGATCCAGAACACCAAAGACTGAGATCTGTGTGGAGACATAAAAGCCTACGGGAGCTGGCATGGAACTTGATGATGATGATGACTATTCTAGCAGTCATCCAATACATTACATTACTAATTATGCCTTCATGATCTCATTACTTCCTGTTATGAACTGTTATGCTACTTGCCTCTCAAAGTCTTGCAATCAAGTACTGTTACATAAGCCAGCACTGGAGGATGTCCCATTCTGCGGCATAATCCTTTCACCAGCGATGACTTGCCAGATCCTTTTGGCCCAGTAATCAGTAGAATACCGTGTGAAAGACCACCTCGAACTTGGAAAGAATAACGGCTCAGAGGTCTAGATGCCAGACTGGCATGGAGGTATAGCAAAGCTTGCTGAACCAAACTGTCCACTCCTCTAATGGATCAAAAACAATTATAGTGACACTTATTACAACGCTGTGGTGAAGGGCTTACGAACGCAATTTGTAATCCTGCATACCACATTCGAAATATAGCTACGGGCGATTTGGAAGTAGATCGCCTTGTGCTGGTTTTCACTGAATGGTGTGAGTGCTGGTCATTCAACTAACTCAAGATTCTCTACAATGAAAATGACACTAAGTTTTGATAGTCAATTTCTCAACACCTAAGATATTTTTTATAGATAATTGTAAAATTTAAGTTCTATAGTAAACCTCTGATCTATGTTATCAATTCTGATAATCAATTTCTATAGAAATAATTAGCTTCACCCGACAATTTCTGAGTTTCTTTGGTCAATTTTTTTTATCTCTGACAATCAATATCGTTAGTTTGTACTGTAACTGCCTCTGTCTGAGGTTACATAACTCTTTAGCATATTTTTTAAGATTTCATAGTCAAGTTTGTGTTTTGTTTTAAATTTCAGTAGTCAATTTCTGAGTTCATAATATTCAAAAAAAAATGAGCACATTCTGACAATCAAATGTGAATTACATAAATGACTAACACAATATACGTACACCAATTCAGTAAAAACAAAATGTGTACATATGCACACTCTTGAATAGATAATTACATGACGTTCATAATGAAAGTATAAAGCAAATGTAATTTGAAATAGTGTAAAATATGTAATTTGTCATACTCAAAGTGTAAAATACATAATTTATGATATTCAAACTCTGAAACATTTTATCTGTTTTGTTAAGTGTCAAATATGTAATCTGTGATATTCAAACAATGTAATATATATATATTTTTTTAAAGTTGCATATCCCTTACAGGACGTTGCAGTCAACACCAGCATTTTTCAGCTGCTGTTGATGTTCTTGGCAAGATTACGCTCAGTAGTTTGTCATTGCTTTCTGAGTGACCAGCTCACATATCCTCATAAGTAACCAACGCGATGCGATCCACTACCGAATCTCACGCAGCTGTGTTCCCCTCGTGGATATACGAGATTAAGGGTAAAATATATAATCTGTGATATTCAAACAGTGAAAATATATAACCTGTAATATTCGGTGTAAAATATGTAACTTGTGATATTTATAAAAAGTAAAATATGTCATCTGTAATATTCATACAATGAAACATATGTAACCTATGATATACATAGAATTTAAAATATTTAACCTGTGATATTAATAGAATTTAAATTATGTAATCTATGATGTGCCGGCTCCATGGCGAAGAGGTTACGGACACAGTCCGTAATCCCGTATACCTGCATTTGAAACACAGCTGCGGGCAATTTGGCAGCAGACTGCTTGCGTTGGTTTTTTACGAAATGGTATGGGTGCCGGTGGTTCAGAAAGCAAAGGCAAACTACTGATCGTAAACTTACTAAGAGATCACAACAGCTAAAGATGCTGGTGTTGACTGCGACATCCTGTTAAGGATATGCAACTAACTGAACTTAATCTATGATATTCAATGTAAGATATATAATCTGTGATACTGACTGTAAAATGTGTAGCTTGTGATTTTCATACAATGTGAAATATGTAATCTGTTATATTCATAGAATGTAATATATGATATCTGTGATATTCACACACTGTAAAATATGTAATCAGTGGTTTTTTTAAAACAATGTAAATAAAGTATGTAATCTGTCATGCTTACAAGCATCATATCAACTGTGTAATTTATAAGGATCAAATGAACAGTGTCAGAATGGACAGATCAAGCTACTGACCCTAGATGTTTCAGCTTCTGTGGAATAGGTATGGGGTCAAAATCGACTGTCTGACAGTAAGGTAACATTTTATTGACGACATTCATCTTGTCTTCCCAGTTTTCTCCTCGCTCAACAACTATCTGAACCTGATCGATGTTGGATTCACTTAACATTGTCACTGCCTTGTTATTACAAAGGTCATTCTCTCCAAAGAATGTAAGCTGTACTTCTGCAATTACATCTGCAATTAACGATAATGTGATTAGATAAACTTCTGCCATATACACATTGTCAATAAACAGTCATAATGATTTTTTGGTCTATTAATGTTTCAAAGTTTCTATAAATGTTCAAGGTACTAAAGAAGATTGGCTGCCCACAAACTCTTCTGTCCATTGTGAAATCATTCCACACAGGCATGAAGGGTATAATCAAGTTTGATGGTGCAACTTCAGAAGAGTTTGAAAGAGTGGAGTTAAGCAAGGTTGTGTACTAGCTCCCACCCTCTTTGGAATATACTTTTCACTTCTACTGAAATATGCCTTTCATGATCAGGATGGTGGTAAATGCATTCACTCACGCTCAGATGGCGGCCTCTACATTGCTCAGAGTTTGAAGGCCAAGACCAAAATTAGGAGGGTACTGATCAGAGAGTTGCTTTTTGCATATGCTGCTGCAATTACGACCCACTATGAGGAAGAATTACAATGTCTACTATCTGCATTCTCCAATGCTTGTTCTGAATTTGGTTTGACAATTAGCAAAAAGAAGACACAGATTATGTCACAAGGTGCACGTGGGGTACCATCGATCATTATTGGTGATGTCCAACTGGAGATAGTAGACTATTTTACATATCTAGGATCAGAGGTAAATAGCAAATTATCCCTAGATCAGGAAATCAACATCAGGATAGGTAAGGCAGCAACAACAATGAACAGGTTAACAAACAGAGTCTGGGAGAACAGTAAGCTTACTGCCAAAACAACAGTCCTTGTTTATCAAGCCTGTGTTCTTAGTACTTTTCTTTATAGCAGTGAAGCCTGGTCAACTTACACCAAGAAAAATGTTTAAACACCTTTCATATGCGGTGTCTGCAATAAATACTTGGTATTAAGTGGCAAGAAAAAATCACAAATACTGAAGTATTGAAAAGATCAGGTTGTGTGACGGTTTATTCCATGCTCAGTCTTCGTAGACTTAGATGGATAGAGGATGGATGATGGTAGAATACCAAAGGGCATTTTTTTTTTGGGGGGGGGGGGGGGTGAATTACAGATGGATAAGAGATCCGGGGTCGGCCTCTACTACGATGCAAAGATGTATGTAAACGGGACATGATTGATACAGGCATTGATAATGCACACTGGGAGCAAGTCACCACCGAACGTGTTGCATGGAGGGAAAATATCAGAAATGGAATAAAGACAAAGGAGAATATGATTGCCGATAAGTCACACACTGAGCACGTGAGACATAAGATGGTGCGTGATGGTGAAAATGACCATGTGTTTACATGCATCCGTTGTGGACAAACATGTACAGTGCGAATTGGTCCGATCAATCACATTCGCTACATCCATGGGTTATAGCTATTATGCCTTTTTTAAGCACAAGGTAACAAACTATTGCAAGGTGCCAATGCAAAATGTTTCTATAAAACGTGGACAATGAGCAAACAAGCTGAAAAACATCTAATGGCAGTGGAAATGTGGTTTCTGAGGAAAATGTAAAGAATACCATGGACAAACAGACAGAAAAACCAATGAGCAAGGTCTACAAGAAGCAAATGAAAATGGTAAACTGATTAAAGAAATTAGACGTGGATAAGCTAAAATTTGTTGGACACGTTATCAGAAGAAATGAACTAGAGAATGTGGTGACAACTGGCAAGATAGATGGGAAAAGGACAAGGAGAGGACAGAGAAGTAAATATCTGGTTGGCTTGGCCACATGGCATGGTCGAGACAAGAACACTGAGCTGATCTACAACTCTGGTGATCGAGTGAGATGGCGAAACATGTCCGGCCCCACTTAATGGCATGGCACATGATGATGATGATAAATGTTCAAAACTCAAATCAACCCACAACTCATTTTTTGATCAATGAGAGGTCATGATGGAAGAGCCAACACCTACTGCAAGTTCATCATCATAGTATTTCCAAGAGCAAAAAGATTTCCTTGGCGGTGTCTAACTCTTCTTCAAGTATACTATAAATACATGTATTGTGGGTAGGTTTCCTCATTTTTTAACAATATCCTTGGAGGAGTTAGCAGCTTTCTCCGCTAACCCCGAATACTCTCGTCACGTGACTCGACGAGAATTAGCAGTGGTTCGAATCGCAAAAGTGACTTATGAGAGTATGGAGCCGGTCGCTCAGAAAGTCGTGGCGTGCTGATGAGCGTAATCTAGCCTAGGAATCAACATACAGCTGAAAGATGCTGGTGTTGACCGCAATATCCTGAAACAGGATGGAAACGCGGAAAAAAAAAAAAAAAAAAAAAAAATCCTTGACAGAAACTGGTTCATCTTACTCCTTCTCTAATTTAAATGTTCGTGAAAATACTGGACACAGCAAGACAGTCCGATGTGTGTGTGTGTTTGTTATTTGACCTATGCTGGTTTAATATAAAATTCTGAGACTTATGGTGCTATCTAAATGGCTAGATAAAAACTGTCCGTATTCCACAGTTGTAGGTGAATGTGTATGATAGACCGGGCTAATGAAGACATCTTTTTTGTGGTGTCTAGTTGGTCATGTCACCGGTCTCCCTGGTCTAGGGGTTACACGACTTTTTCCATAATCTCGTATACTCTCGTGAGTAATGTGACGTGCGCAAAAATCAGTAGCAGTTCTCTCCGTGTTGGTTAACTTACGGGGTATGTGAGCCGGTCGCTCAGAAAGCAATGGCAAACTACTGAGCGTAATCTTGCCAAGAAATCAACAATCAGCTGAAAGATGCTGATGTTGACAGCGATATCCTGTAAAGGATATGCGAACCAAAAAAAAAGTTGGTCATGTGTTGAAGTACACTTGTTCCTGTAGCGAGGCGGTGTAGTCATTTGGAGGAGATAGGTTTGAATCCCAGTCGTAACTATAGCTTTCAATTTTTATGTTGTCTAGTGCATCCTCTAGTCTCTACATCCTTCTTCTTACTTCTATGAACGCCAAACAATACATGTGTATTTATTTATGAACCAGCTTACTCCTTGCAATTTTCACATTGATTTATTTGGTTGTTTTGGGATTTGAGGTTTGAAGATTGAGCACAACCACTTATGGCATCACTGATCGTATTCCAGTACAAACCTTGGGCCCTGTCCATGTCTGATTGGAAGCACTCGAGACATAGATTGACGTATGTCAGTCCCGGCGATTGAGCTATAGCCTACAATGGGTGACGTGATATTCTAGTATGATAATTTGATCCCGCCTAACATGAGCCGCGTTGTAAGTGGTTACACACCTGCCTCACAAACCAGTGATCCGGAGTTCGATCCTGGGTCCAGTCAGGGATGTGCACTACTGACGAGCTCAAACGAGAGTGAAACTCGAGTCTAGTGCTTCCAATTTTCATGACATCATCATTTAGTAGACCCTTTGCAGAACGTCACTCTTATCACAGCCCGTCATTGCAGTTTCTCCACCAATTACCAGTTCTCCTGCCTCATGCATTTTCATGCACAAGGATTCTTCAATGTCTTGTGTCCACCTTCGTACAACTTGGCCCCTACATCTTCTTCCAGAAACCACGCCTTCTTCCATCAGTGTTCTTTCCAAACCACTGTGATGTTTATAATATAACCAAATTAATTCAATTTCCAAGACATGGAAGTTTTTGTAATGTTCAGATCTCGTAGAATGTCTGTATTTGTCTTCTTCTTAGTCCAGGATGTTCTAACAACTTGTCTGTTATTTTGTCACATTTGTTCCTATGTGAATGTAACATACACAATGATGAACGAAAGATGAGTGATAGGAAGGGCAGAATGTCAGACGGGCCTGTGACCCCAATGTGTGACCCTTTGAAAATAAAGTTTGTTTGTTCGTTCTGCAATATTTAAGCTCAAAAGCCCCGACTTGTTTCTTTAATTATTAAAACAATTAAGTTGCACATCCTTTAAAGGACGTCACAGTCAATCCCAGCATTTTTGACTGTTTGTGATTACTTGGCAAGTTTACAGTCCATAACTCACATCCATATGTTGCCACAGAAAAGATTCACATTCTAAGAAAATATTTTAACTTGTCTGCTGATGTTGTGCCATAGGATCTATGTTACGGATTTTTTTCTACACAACATGTATACAGAACCTTGTATGTTCTCACTCTTATCAGGGGAGGAAAGGGCAGAAAACATCCTGATTCCTCCAACTCTAAATTAACAATTACCTTATGAAACAGAAGTTAGCATCATTTCTCTAAGCCACATTGCCTCAATTCTATTTAAATGTTACCAAACTTCAAATGTACAACTACCAGAGCTCCCCTTAAAAGGCCTGTACATCATGCTCAGAATGTTTTGGGTTCATTGTCAGAATGTCATTGTATTCACAAGTGCGATTTTTTTGGAGATTCTTTGTGTTGTCACCAGTGCTACAGAGTTTTTGCTCTGTGTGATGCTTATGGCAAGTGGTTAGCACTCTGCAAAGACAGAACAAACTACATGGGATAGAACCCGATGCAATGAAGTCAATCTTCTTGTCTTTTAATCCTTTTTGTTGCTAACAGGAGAAACCAGAGATATCTTTTATACTATAGACTATACAACCCCTCCCTGGGAAAGTTAACCCCCACAAGGGTCTCCATGGCGCAGTAATCAAGCCACCTGCCTTGTGGTCCAAAGGTAATAGGTTTGTTTTTGGACTCCATCATTCCACTCACAAGTACCGTTCTTTCAGAGACTCATCAGGGTCAGTGCTGGAGTTATGGAGTTCGTGCTGTTTGATGATTTCAGCAGACCACTGTTGAAATAGGTCCAGCCATATGGGATAAAAAACTCAGTACAATGAAGTCAATATTCTTACCTTCAAAGAATATTTACATACAGGCAGGATATTCAAACATACCTGGGAATATCACAAATCTGAGGAAGATGCCCTGGAACACAACTAAAGGATGCTCCTCATCAGCACAATTTCGGATGTAGGTGGTGAAGGCCATTATTATCAAATCATTGTTGATTGTTTTTGGCTGGAGAAGGCAACAAGACTTGTTCAATCAATTATGACTACATACTATTCAGTACTGGGAGCCATGGTAGCTCAATGGCTAACATGCTTGCCTGCTGACCTATTGGTCATGTGTTCGAATCCTGTTTGAGGAAAGAGTTTTTTTTTTTTTTACAGTGGCCTGAGCTCCCAGGCTGACCCAGTATAAAATGGGTTTCAGGAATTTTCTGGGAAGTAAAGATGGTGTGATACTGACCTCATCACTCTTTGAGTGCTGACTAGTCTTTAAAAATATGAGACTTGATGGTCTCAGACAATGGCGGGAAGGAATATCATCAATAAACTGATCAAGAACACCAAGGATCAAGATCTGTGGAGAGATAGGGACACCCATGCCGTTTTGCAAGGCACATAGTTATATAAAATACAACATAACATCAGATGGCAGATGCATGCGAGTCAATAGGAGCAAACAAGGCCAAGCAGAAGTAGCATTTCAGAAGATGAAAAGTATCTTGATGCTTGAAGGTCTAAGATGATGACAGAGAGGAATATCATCAACAGAACTGAACCAGAACAACAAGGATTAAGATCTGTTGAGAGACTGAATGCCTATGCTCCTTTATAAGCACAATGTGATGAGAAACAGAACAAAAGGCAGATTCTGCAAGTGATAAGTTAGCAAAAAGTAACAGGCAACAAACAACACCTATTGTCCAGATGCACTTCTTAACCTAAAGCAGGGCATAAAATGTCTGGAACCCACAAGGTAAATGAATCGGTGGGAGACCTAAAAACACACGGAGAAGAAAATTAGATACAGGGACGAACTGAATGAGGACGTGGAGGAAGTTGCAGGAGATAGCAAAAGAGGATAGCTTGGCGTGAGTTGGTTCAAGAGGGATCAAGGGTAAAAGAAGAAGATGAAGATGGCATAAAAGGGCCAACAGAAAGAAAGAAGAACAACAAACAAGGTGGAAGTGAAAAGAGACAAGGAGAAACCTAGATAGATGATACTAAACAACTTGACAACTTTCATACCTACCTGACTTCTGTCTTTTATCGGACAGACCTTGAACTAACTCATCCCAAGCCCTTTGTTAACTTATTCATGAATGATTGGATTTTGCAGCTAAAGTTTACTATGGGATTAGGTAGCCAGTCTCATACCAACCATCCTTAGTCACCTCTTATGCCATACATGGCAGGTTACAATGTTATTACTCTTTACTTCCCTTAGAGCAGTGGTTCTCAAACGGTGGGGAATTCTTATTAAATAACCATGCCACTGTCAATACCGTTGTTAAGGATGCCAAGAGTGTTAAGCATGTGACATCATGATGCAGACGAACATGGTGACATCATAAGGATAGTTTAAAGATTGCCACCCCACTTTTGACATGCACCTTCCACTGTTTGATCAGTGATGGGGTGAAACCTGTAGAAATTCATCAGCGAATGAAGGTCCAGTATGGTGATGCATGCCTGTCAGTCCAGCAAATGTGTAAATGGAGTAGGAAGTTTCAAAACGGTGTGACTTCTGTGACAGACTTTTTGATCCGATGAAAAGGTACAGCAGGTGGTGTATGAGTATTTACACATGCAACCAAGAGAATTTTTTCTACAAGAATCTAAACACTTTATCGGCGCTGGAGGACTTGCATTGAATGCAGTTGTGACTACATCAAACAATGATACATTTGTTCTTTACTTTTTCAGAATATATTCACCATACATAGAACATTTAAGGTTTTCATTTGACACCCCCTCATATAACTACACATCTAGCAACTTACCAACGATGATAGGAGATAGATATGAATTCTGTGTGGGATGACAAAATCAATCGAGCCCGTTTGAATCCAAACCAAACCTGTAGTTTCTAAATGTAGCTGTCGTCTCAACAAATCAGGTATAATCACATGACCTAAGAAATAAGTGTCAATAATAACAGCAGCAAAATTTACATTTTAAAAAGTAAGAAAACAAGCATAAAACCATCATCATCATCAGGTGAGAGAGAGAGAGAGAGAGAGAGAGAGAGAGAGAGAGAGAGAGAGAGAGAGAGAGAGAGAGAGAGAGACAGAGACAGAGACAGAGAGACAGAGACAGAGAGAGAGACACAGAGACAGAGAGACAGAGACAGAGAGACAGAGAGACAGAGAGACAGAGACTGGAGAAAATGAGTACAAGAATAATTTAGAAGAATAAATGCATAAATGAACGCTGTTGTACAGGATTTAGGAAGGAAAGATAAACTGCTAGGTTGGTTATAAATACACATGAGTCAGAGTAATGAAAATGAGAAGCATCTTGACACAACTCATTATACAAAATAGGTTAGTTATTGAACACTTAATTGTATATAAAACAGAAGAAAACTAGACCACGTGTTTTATCAAAATCATCCAAATCCAAGATACATCTCTACATCAAAAGTTGGCTGAAATGCTTGTTCAACACTCTTTGTCCTGTGTCTTCAAAGTGCATTCATACAAGCTTTTTCAAGCCTGTCTCTTGATATTGTCCACCCATATGTATGTGCAATGCACATGCCTCATCATACAACAAAAGCTGGTTATTAAAACCAGTTCATATGTCAGAACTGCAAACAATTCATCAAACACAAAAGGCTAGATACTTAAAACTGGCATTTGCATGTTACCAGGCATTATATGGGAAGCAAAGAATAGTATCACTGTTAACTACCGCACAAGTCGAAAGAGGTGATAAAGGAGGGTTGGTGGGAGACTGACTGCCTCGTCCTGCAGAAAACCTTAGCTGCAAATTTCAACCAATCATGAACAAATCTATGAAGGGCTTTACTTGAGTTAACTGAGGGCCTATGCTCCACTGGGAGATGGGAGAAAGAGGAGGAGAAGGAATAAGAAGAGAAAGAAGACTTAATACTAGACCATATATTAAAAATGCTAACAATTACACAATAAAGACTGGTTATTCAAGACTGGATACTACATAAAACCACAAGGAGCTCACCATGCAACAAAGGCTGGTTGCTTAAAACATGGTCAGCTGCTTTCTGCCAAACTTTGTCCGTGAGTCCCGCTTTTCTATCAATGGCCACTACTCTTACATAACAACTTCCAGTTGTGGTAGTTACTTCCCCTGTTCCTAGACCTGTGCTTCCGCCATCAATGCCTTCCATTATATCGGCCTTCGAGGATTCATTCCCTGGCCCTGTTTTGCCAGTCTTAACTTGTTTACCAGCTTTCTGTCCAGCCGCTGCTTTTTCTTGTGGCGAAGGCAGCTTCTGCAATCTGGCAATGAAATTATCTGGAAGGTGAGGCAAGTAAGGATGAGTAAGTCTTTCATTCTTGGTAAACTCAGCATCAATATACACAGTGGAAGGCTGAAAAACCTCTAGCGGAATGTTGTAGTTTTTCTGGTCATCCAGGTTTTCCTTAAATGATGGCTGACGAACAGAGCTTCGAAAATTGAAGAGTGACCGAGACACAATTTGTTGGTTAAGCTCTGCTTTGCTGAAAGAGAAGTATTCAGCCAACTTATGGATTAAGCCCATGGACTGAACTCTGAGCACTGCATTCCTTGTGGGTAGATTCTTCATTGCAAAGTCTATGAATGATCCCCTGTCTGAGTTGGATAAATTGTCGGCCGGCTCCCTCCTCTCTGCCATAAAGAAACTGGGAAGGTATCTAGAGGAAAATGAATGAATGAAATGATTAATCAATAATGATTGGTTGCCTAAAACAGGATATTGAAACTATAACATTATAAACATCTAAACAACTATATAAAAGGGGCAAATAGTATTCTTTGGTCATGTGATGAGAAGAGAGGCATTAGAAAACATCATGACAACTGGCAAGATCAGCAGGGAAAAAGAGGCAGAGGCATACAAAGTGAAATTATGCTGGATGGACTGAGACAGTGACATGGAGGAATATCATCAGTAGTTGAACCAGAACACTAAGAACTGAGATCTGTGGAGAGACATGAATGCCTAAGCCAACTGGCAGGGCACATAATGATGAATGAATGGCTGACACAAGTTAAAATGATTCTGATTGGTTGATAATGAGAAACAAGGTTGCGACAAGTGACCTGACACGCACAATGTGGTAATATATAAACTGATTCAGTAATTAACTCATCCATATGCTACCAAGATAATAAGGGAAGCAAAGAATATAAACACTAACCTACCATACATGCCAAAAGAGGTGACTAATGAGGGTTGGAATGGCACTGGCTATCTCATCCCAAAGAAAATTTTAGCTACAAAATCCAAACAATCATGATCAAGTCTAGAAAGGACCTGGCATGAGTTGGCTGAGGGCCAGCACTCCATTGGAAGGTGACATGGTGATCTATACCGATGGGTCAGTGGTCAGAAACAGACGGAGTGATTGGAGTTTCATTGCAAAGGCTAATGGACAATTCTTGAAAAGGGAGAGTATGGCATATGAGGCTATGACTTCCAGCATGAGAATGGAGATGGAAGCAGTCACAGCGGCATTCTGTTGGTTAGAGGAGACCCCTGCAACACACACTGTCTTCATCTTGGACTCAAGGAGTATCCTTAGTAAGGTGAAGAAAGGAATGTTTCATGTGGAATGGCTCACCTTGCTTCAGAGGTCACAGATTGTGAGAATTGTATGGAGTTTTTGCCCTGACCACGCGGGAGTGCGGGGGAATGAACAGACTGATAGGCTGGCAGGGAATGCACCTCTTGGTGGTAGATTACTTATGGGCAAGTGAGAGGTGGTCATGCGCCTGTGGGACCAGGTGGAGAAGGTGGAAGAAAAGAGAACCCGTATGTGGAAAGAATAATATTGCGGGAGATCGGCAGGGGTTCTGGTATAATCTCAAAACTGAGAGGGAAGACCAGGAGAACTTTCAATTAACTAGTGGTGGGAACGATTAATTTGCTGGCTGTTGAACAAGGGGACAGAGCACGTATGGGAATGTCCTGAGTGCAGTGATGTCAGTTCTTAGCTCAACTCAACTCAACTAGGAAATAACAGCCAGAAGTAGAGGAAGAAATCATCGTCATCACTATCAAGTACCTTGCCAACCGGCACATATTCAGGCTTCTCCACACAGATTGCAGCCCTTGGTGTTCTGGATCAATTCTGTTGATGATATCCTCCACGTCGCTATCCCAGTCCATTCACCAGAATTTCTCTGTCTACCCTTATCTCTTCTACCACTGATATTCATAGTCAACACAATGTTTTACAATGTTTCTCTTCTCTTTACGCATCCAAAGAACATTGTCTTATTGTTATATTTATATATAACTAGCTGACCCGGCCCGGCTTCGCCCAGGCCCTGGAGGGGATCTATCTATCTATCAGTCTGTCTGTCTGCTTGTTTGTCTGTCTGTCTGTCTGTCTGTCTGGCTGACCCGGCCCGGCTTCACCCAGTCCCTGGTGGGGAGCATCTCATTTAATTCATATACGTAGTCATATAAGCCCTCCCGTTCCCGACTATCTGTCTGTCTGTCTATCTGTCTGTCTGTCTGTCTGACCCGGCCCGGCTTCACCCAGTCCCTGGTGGGGAGCATCTCATTTAATTCATATACGTAGTCATATAAGCCCTCCCGTTCCCGACTATCTGTTTGTCTGTCTATCTGTCTGTCTGTCTGTCTGTCCAGGCCCGGCTTCACCCAGTCCCTGGTGGGGAGCATCTCATTTAATTCATATACGTAGTCATATAAGCTCTCCCGTTCCGAACTGTCTATCTGTCTATCAGTCTGTCTGTCTGACCCGGCCCGGCTTCACCCAGTCCCTGGTGGGGAGCATGTCATTTAATTCATATAAGTAGTCAAATAAGCTTCCGTTCCCGACTAGGCCTATCTGTCTGTCTGTCTGTCTATCTATCTGACCCGGCGTGGTTTCGCCCAGCTCCTGGCGCACAGTAACTTAAAAGAATGTCCTTCCACACACCATTCATTATTTTTAATGAAAACTGTTTTTAATCACCGACATGACAGTTGATAAGTTCTTTAAGCAGAAAAAGATGGGTTACAATGTTATGCATTATGCATTATTTTTATGAAAACTTTGAAAATGCCTTAAAGATTATATCATTATTTATTATAACTTATATGCCTGAAAATAACTATAGACAAAGAGTTTAACAATAGTGCAAGTAAGTCCAACAATATGACTATAAAGTATATAGAAATGTTATTAAAAGTTATGCCCCTTGAAATAACTTTTCTAGAGTGAAGTCCCCTTGCTATATAGAAATTATATAATGAAAAATGAAAAAGTAAATGTTATTAAATAAGTAGAAGATTTTATACTAAGAAACTATTACAGTCGGTTGCACAGGAATGAAAGGAAGACGTGTAGTAAATTTCATCTCAATCGGATGTACCGTTATCGAACGCATCCAATACAAACAAACAAACAAACAAAGCCACATACACTCTGTTTTATAGATATAGATGTTCTACTTTCATTAGTATTTTTCAGGCACTCATTCTAAGTTACCCTGGCAGACCAAGGCGTTTGCAAGAGGAAGTATTTAACTAAAATCAACATTTAGTACTTGGTATACATCAGAAATTTGCTCTATCGCACTCTGCAGATATTAAAGTATAGGGTTGCTGATTGTTTCTGTAGCACACAAGTTATGTATGTGATTATTCTGTCCCTTAATTAGTCAGTTGTGTTTCCAACTTCACAGCAAAGGGTTGCCCCATAATGCTCCATTTCTGTGCCTGTGCACACAAAATGCTCCTCATTGCCCCCTGTGAAAAGTAGAACAGACAGGAGTCTCGACAAACCAACAGCCTGCACAGGTATACATGCATAAGGCCTCTGCCAGAATGCCAAAACAAAAGTCTACCACAAAAAATACAGTTCATTGTTGATGGAAGCTGGGTCGTGGTTACTATTGTTTCTGTAACACATAAGTTATGTATGTGATTACGTTGTCTCTGCCTGTGATGACGGTTACTACTGCCACATGATACCACAGGTCTTCTTCTTCTACTGCCCTTTACCCTCTTTTGGAGCATAGGTCCTCAACCGACTCATGACAAGCCCTCCTATCTTTTGCTATCTCTTGCAGCTCGCTGTATGGTTTCCCTATTTTATTCATCTCTCTAAATCCCTTCTCCATGCGTTTTTAGGTCTGCCTCTATTTTGTTTGCCTTGTGGGTTCAATTTTTTTTTTCTTCTTCTTTTGTTCACTTGACATATACCTATAACTGCAATGTTGTCTCTTGTATGAATTTAACTGTCTTTTTTAGTTCACTGAGTGGTCCATAGTTTATCTTCCTATCTAGCACCAGTGTCTTTTCCTCGCCTCTTGATTCACTAAAATCTGTTTAGTTCTCTCCCTAATCCCCCACATTAATGATTCTGTAAAAATTCTTGAGTTGATATATCTATCTCTGTGTCAGCTTTAACAACTTGGCATTTGTGATGTGTACTTTTTGTCCATTGTCTATCTTCAATGTCCACACAATTTGGAAGCGGTTCTCGCAGCATTGGTAACTTACGGGATAAGTGTCCTGCAAAGGATATGCGAGGGGGGGGGGGGGGGGGGGGGGGGTGCGCATACCATAGTCACCAGTAATATACCTTCCAAAGTATTGACATAGTTAGAAACAACTGTAATCTTTGTGCATGAAGCCTCAGAAAACTAACAAAGAGCTGCAGTGATTGCCTCTACCTCCATTCTCATACTGTTTATAATCATCACATGTGTATCAGCTAATGTGCTCTGCAATGATCTGTCCTTGAAATTTTGTTGAGAATCTCAATTGTGACCTCTTGTAGCGAAAGGTAACGTGTTGGCAACTCAACACATGCCAAAGCTGGTGAAATAAAGAGGATGGCAGCTGGTTGAAACATCATCTGTTTCTAATGTAGTTACCACTATGTCTTATAAATTAAATATGCACAAATAGGACGGCAAAAGAACACTATGGTGTTGAACTATGCCAAGTTTTTGCATCATTCATCATAATCCAGTGGCTTATCCTTTGCAGAACTTTGTCAACATAACAGGTTTTCAAAATTTCTATGTAACATAAGCCTGATTTTCTGCCTCTGTAACATAAGTCAGATGTTCTGCCTCTGTAACATAAGCCAGATGTTCTGCCTCTGTAACATAAGCCAGATGTTCTGCCTCTGTAACATAAGCCAGATGTTCTGCCTCTGTAACATAAGCCAGATGTTCTGCCTCTGTAACATAAGCCAGATGTTCTGCCTCTGTAACATAAGCCTGATGTTCTGCCTCTGTAACATGTTCTGCCTCTGTAACATGTTCTGCCTCTGTAACATAAGCCTGATGTTCTGCCTCTGTAACATGTTCTGCCTCTGTAACATGTTCTGCCTCTGTAACATAAGCCTGATGTTCTGCCTCCGTAACATGTTCTGCCTCTGTAACATAAGCCTGATTTTCTGCCTATGTAACATAAGCCTGATGTTCTGCCTCTGTAACATGTTCTGCCTCTGTAACATAAGCCTGATGTTCTGCCTCTGTAACATGTTCTGTCTCTGTAACATAAGCCTGATGTTCTGTCTCTGTAACATGTTCTGCATCTGTAACATGTTCTGCCTCTGTAACATAAGCCTGATGTTCTGCCTCTGTAACATGTTCTGTCTCTGTAACATAAGCCTGATGTTCTGCCTCTGTAACATATTCTGCCTCTGTAACATAAGCCTGATGTTCTGCCTCTGTAACATGTTCTGCCTCTGTAACATAAGCCTAATGTTCTGCCTCTGTTACTGTCATCTGAATTCATCTATATTGTGGTCATCCTCTTTTTGCCTGCATGGCTCTCTCTACAATTATCTCTTCCAGACATTTATGTCTCTGTGCATGTCCACAATATTTCAATGCTCTCAACTGTATTTGTCTTATTAATCATTTTCAATGTCCTCAACTGTATTTGTCTTAATAACCAATTTCAATGTCCTTAACTGTATTTGTCTTAATAACCAATTTTCACTGTCCTCAACTGTATTTGTCTTAATAACCAACCTTCTTTAGTACTGAGTTCTTCTTGGATAGGTCTGCTTGTTCTCTTTTCCATCCACTGAATGTTGTATACTCTTCTGTAACACTAATGTTGGACAGTACTTTTTAACTGATTTGTTAAATGTCCAAGTTTCACACCGATGTGATACCATATGAAATATACTTGCTCTTTCTCCTCTTCTTTTATTCACTTGAAATGTGTTTATAACTGCAATGTTGTCTCTTGAATGAATTTAACTGTTGCATGCTTTTAGTACTCTCACTTTTGCTGTTCTGTCAGTTCTAATCTATAAAGGTTTCAATGCTTTAGTTTCTGCAGAGCAATGCTCTCAGCTAGTGTCTATCCCATTCTTCTTCTTCTTCTGCGTTTACCCGGAATGTTGTTTAAGACGTAATTGCATTGTGCCTGTTTACAGCAGAGCTATGATATTTGAACCTTTCGGCCGACACATCCAAACAGACAGGCCGGGAGTCTCCGCAGTGAAGTGGTCTAGCCATCAGTCTCACACTCCGAAGATTGTGGGTTCGATTCTGGGCTACGTCTTTCAGTTCACGGATGCATTTTTCTTATAGACTCCTGGGGGTTGTCCCCGGAGCTACAGAGTTCATGCTTTGTGTGACGTTTTCGACAGGCTGCCCTGGGGAAAGAGGCCGAGTCATATCGGATAAAACCCGGTGCAATGAAGTCGATCCTCTCAATTTTTAAAAATTTTATTTAAAGATAGACAGACCAAGCCAGATGGAGTAAAACTCAGTACAATAAAGTTGAACATTCTGCCTTTAAACTGTTACTGTGTGAGAGGTCACTGCATCTGTTAACATTCAACTTTCATTGTCACCAACGTTATGAGCAGTATTTATTAATGTTCAGTAGGTATGACATTTTTGCAATAAAACTTCTTTGAGTGAATTCACCATAAGATGTTGAATTAAAGAACATGAATAAAAAGACTACAATTGCAACTAAATAATAATCACAAATACCATGGGATACTAACTTCATGACACTGCCCATCAAGGAGGACTGCCGGTAAACTAATGATGATAGTCTTGCTGAGTGAGCTGATGGGTTCCTTTTCACACTGGACCTTGGACTTTTCATAGGGCTTGATGTGAGTGGCTTGGGCTCAAGTATGTCAATGTTTTCATACTCAGATGAGTTAGTCAACTCGTCTCGTCTTTGCTTGTTAGGTGAGTCTAAATTTAAAGAAATATCAAGCCAAAACAAAAAACATAATTTAAAGCAAACGGGCCCGTTGATGACTGTCACAGAACTCATCAGATTTATAAATGTCCATCATTTTCTATCAGAGGTTCTCAAATGGTACAACATACCTTGCTGATTACAACAAAGTTGTAAACATATTTTCCAAATATCCCTGTGTGCCCTGCCATGTGACACAGAAGTTGAGGTATTTCCAAAGATCTCAATCCTTGATGTTCAAGATCAAATCAATTAATAATCCCCCATGCCACCATCTCAGTCCTTGATGTCCAGGATGAAATCTATTTATATACCCCCATGCCACCACCTCAGACATTGGTGTTCATGATTAAATCTATTAATATTCCCCCATGCCACAATCTCAGTACTTGATGTTCAGGATCAAATCTATTAATATTCCCCCATGCCACAATCTCAGTACTTGATGTTCAGGATCAAATCTATTTATATACCCCCATGCCACAATCTCAGTACTTGATATTCAGGATCAAATCAATTAATATTCCCCCATGCCACAAACTCAGTACTTGATGTTCAGGATCAAATCTATTAATATTCCCCCATGCCACAATCTCAGTACTTGATGTTCGTGATCAAATCTATTAATATTCCCCCATGCCACAATCTCAGTCCTTGATGTTCAAGATCAAATCTATTAATATTCCCCCATGCCACAATCTCAGTCCTTGATGTTCATGATCAAATCTATTAATATTCCCCCATGCCACAATCTCAGTACTTGATGTTCGTGATCAAATCTATTAATATTCCCCCATGCCACAATCTCAGTACTTGATGTTCGTGATCAAATCTATTAATGTTCCCCCATGCCACAATCTCAGTACTTGATGTTCAGGATCAAATATATTAATATTCCCCCATGCCACAATCTCAGTCCTTGATGTTCAAGATCAAATCTATTAATATTCCCCCATGCCACAATCTCAGTACTTGATGTTCGTGATCAAATTTATTAATGTTCCCCCATGCCACAATCTCAGTACTTGATGTTCAGGATCAAATATATTAATATTCCCCAAATATCTCAGTCCACCCAGCATTGTTTCTCTTGGTCTTCCTCTGCCTCTTCTGCTGGTGAACTTTAAAGTCAGCACTATTGTTTTCCTTACATGACCAAGAACAATCTGTCTCCCCCTTATAGTTGTACATAATGTTCTACTTTCATTTCCTCTTCCGGGCACTCATTAGTTACTCTGGCAGTCCAAGGCATTCACAACAATCAACTCAGAAACCGCAATAAAAATCATTTAAGAAAAGTATATATGAAGATCATTTTTATATCTATTTTATTAGCTCTCTTATATAAAGCCCACTCTGTGGTGAAGCACAGCTGTGGGCGATTTGGCAGCAGACCGCCTTGCATTGGTTTTTTACGAAATGGTATGGGTGCCGGTTGTTTAAAAAGCAATGGCAAACTACTGAACGTAAACTTGATAAGATTGATTGATTGATTGATCTAGGAACTGACATCACAGCATTCGGGACATTCCCATAAGCTTGATAAAAGATCACAAACAGCCTATAAATGCTGGGGTTGACTGCTACGACCTGTAAAGGATATGTAACTAACTTAACTGTGGTGAAGGGGTTACAGACGCAACTCATGATCCTGCATGCCATGTTTGAAACACAGCTGCAGGCGATTTGGCAGCAGACTGCCTTGCATATGATTTTCATTAAATGGAATGAGTGCCAGTCATTCAGAAAACTGGCAAACTACTGAATGTGAAATGCCAAGAAATCACAGTAAAAACTACTGAGCTTGACTGCAGCGTCATGTAAAAGGATATGCAACAACCGAACTCTTATATAAATCACAAGAGTTAAGTTTTTAAAAATCTAGGGACCAATAAACAAATATGGAAACATACAATAAATCTGGACTTGTGTGAAATGTGGAGGTCTGAAAGCAACAATCGAGGAGAAAATAAGAAGAGGACATCCAAGAAATAACTACATCAGGCAGGCATACAGTGACACCATAGATAAGAATTATACAGAGTTGAAGAAAACAGGAAAGAATAGTGAAGAGTAGAGTGACATGATGAGACGACTTGAACACTAGTCTTTGGACTGACTCACTCGATGATTATGAATGTTTCATGATAATATTACAGAAATAGTTGAGCACCACATAATGAATGTTTCATGATAATATTACAGAAATAGTTTGAGCACCACATAATGAATGTTTCATGATAATATTACAGAAATAGTTGTGCACCACATTATTAATGTTTCATTATAATATTACAGAAATAGTTTGAGCACTACATTATGAATGTTTCATGATAATATTACATAAATAGTTGTGCTCCACATTACGTATGTTTTGTGATAATATTACAGAAATAGTTGTGCACCACATAATTAATGCTTCATTACAATATTACAGAAATAGTTTGAACACCACGTTATGAATGTTTCATTATAATATTACAGAAATAGTTTGAGCACCACATAATGAATGTTTCATGATAATATTACAGAAATAGTTTTAGCACCACATAATGAATGTTTCGTGATAATATTACAGAAATAGTTTTAGCACCACATAATGAATGTTTCGTGATAATATTACAGAAATAGTTGTGCACCACATAATGAATGTTTCGTGATAATATTACAGAAATAGTTGTGCACCACGTTATGAATGTTTTATGATAATATTACAGAAATAGTTGTGCACCACATAATGAATGTTTCATGATAATATTACAGAAATAGTTTTAGCACCACATAATGAATGTTTCATGATAATATTACAGAAATAGTTTTAGCACCACATAATGAATGTTTCGTGATAATATTACAGAAATAATTGTGCACCACGTTATGAATGTTTTATGATAATATTACAGAAATAGTTGTGCACCACATAATGAATGTTTCATGATAATATTACAGAAATAGTTTGAGCACCACATAATGAATGTTTCATGATAATATTAGAGAAATAGTTAGAGCACCACATAATGAATGTTTTATGATAATATTACAGAAATAGTTGTGCACCACATAATGAATGTTTCATGATAATATTACAGAAATAGTTTGAGCACCACATAATGAATGTTTCATGATAATATTAGAGAAATAGTTAGAGCACCACATAATGAATGTTTTATGATAATATTGCAGAAATAGTTGAGCACCACATAATGAATGTTTCATGATAATATTACAGAAATAGTTTGAGCACCACATAATGAATGTTTCATGATAATATTACAGAAATAGTTTTAGCACCACATAATGAATGTTTCGTGATAATATTACAGAAATAGTTGTGCACCACATAATGAATGTTTCGTGATAATATTACAGAAATAGTTGTGCACCACGTTATGAATGTTTTATGATAATATTACAGAAATAGTTGTGCACCACATAATGAATGTTTCATGATAATATTACAGAAATAGTTTTAGCACCACATAATGAATGTTTCATGATAATATTACAGAAATAGTTTTAGCACCACATAATGAATGTTTCGTGATAATATTACAGAAATAATTGTGCACCACGTTATGAATGTTTTATGATAATATTACAGAAATAGTTGTGCACCACATAATGAATGTTTCATGATAATATTACAGAAATAGTTTGAGCACCACATAATGAATGTTTCATGATAATATTAGAGAAATAGTTAGAGCACCACATAATGAATGTTTTATGATAATATTGCAGAAATAGTTGAGCACCACATAATGAATGTTTCATGATAATATTACAGAAATAGTTTGAGCACCACATAATGAATGTTTCATGATAATATTACAGAAATAGTTTGAGCACCACATAATGAATGTTTCATGATAATATTACAGAAATAGTTGAGCACCACATAATGAATGTTTCATGATAATATTACAGAAATAGTTTGAGCACCACATTATGAATGTTTCATAATAATATTACAGAAATAGTTTGAGCACCACATAATGAATGTTTCATGATAATATTACAGAAATAGTTTGAGCACCACATAATGAATGTTTCATTATAATATTACAGAAATAGTTTGAGCACCACATAATGAATGTTTCATAATAATATTACAGAAATAGTTTGAGCACCACATTATGAATGTTTCATGATAATATTTCAGAAATAGTTGGGCACCAAATTATGAATAACTGCTAAAGTTTCCAGCATTGCCATCTTTCATTGTTTGAGAGGCTTCTATGTCCCAATGACCACCAAGAGCTATACTGGTGGTAGCATGACAACTAGAAGTTTCCAATAAAGGATGAGTTTGATGGAATTGGAAAGTGGAAAGATAGATAAATCTAAAACAGCCAACTTCACTCTCTTGCCCATCTACCGAGCCTTTGTTTCTGTGTCTGTGCTGATACCTGTGTGTCTCTTCTTTCCCTGGCTCATGTAGGATTATTCACCGAAACTCTTCTTCCTATTTTTTTGGACACCTTTTTACCCATGTCGTCACTTCCCGTTTGCCTACTCTCTCTTTTTACTGTCAAAAGGCATAAACTTGCGAGAAGACCTGCCTTGTGGTGGATTAAGTTTTATAAATCATAGGACATCATCATGACTATGTGGCAGGTCCTTCGCAAAATGCCACACTGGGCCTGCCGGAATGAGGTCAAGACAGACTTACCTGTTTCCTTTGTGTGTCAGGGCACACACATGTAAGAGGAAACAAACAAGCAGAAAGTCCTGCAGGCTTGGCCACTGTGGGGAGCGGATGAGCAATAGACCTGGCTGAACATCCTGAATGCCTTCAGGGAGGCAGGACAAGGACATGTAAATGACTCAAGCGATAGTAGTGATTCAGCAATTTTTGACTAGACTGCAAGAACATAAAGTCAAATAGGGTCAAGCTAGACAAGAGTGCCATGCAGGAAGCCAAAGAAGAATGGTGAAGCCAAAGACAACTGGTGTTGTCAGTTGCTATACGCAGAGAGAGATATGAAGGTGGGGATCCAAGCTCTTGACTAATAGTTTGATGCACAATGAGGATGATCCATTGACTAACTATGTTTCCCTGCCTAGTGCATTTTCGTGCCCAGCGTGTCTTTAATGTCATGTGCTGATCTTTGACCCGGCTATTTTTCCAAGAACCTTGCCTGTCATTACTTACCTTCTATATGACTGTGACATTTAATATAACCAATGTATTCAGTTGAGTTGAGCTAAGAACTGGCATCACTGCACTCAGGACATTCCCATACGTGCTCTGTCCCCTCATTCAACAGCCAGTGAAGAGTCATACTACTAAGCGTTCCCACCGCTATCTGATTGAAAGTTCTCCTGGTCTTCCCTCTCAGTTTTGAGATTCTTCCCACCGACCTCCTACAATCTCATCCTTTTCACATATGGGTTCTCAGTCTGTTTCTCCACCTTCACCACCTGGTCCTACAAGCGCACAACCACCTTCCCCTTGTCCATAGGTAATCTACCACCAAGAGGTGCATTCCCAGCCAGCCTATCAGCCTATTCATTCCCCCGTACTCCTACATGGCCAGGGCAAAATATCCATACAATTCTCACAATCCTCTGAAGCAAGGTGAGTCATTCCACACGAAACATTCTGTTCTCCACCTTACTAAGCACATTCCTTGAGTCCATTATATAGCCAATATATTCCGTTTCTGAGACATCTGTTGTTTATGAGCTTGTGTATTTTAATGTTAAGATCTTGTAGAATGTCAGTATTTTTCTCCTTCCTGATTCATTGTAAGAATGTTCCAGTAAACATTTAAGTTCTATCACAAGACACTTACATTTAATAAACCATTCAACAATAACAATGTCAGTGATCATTAAATATTTGACATTATAAATGTTGTGTATGGTAAATTTTACTGATTATGCATTATTTTTTTATTTTTTAAATCTAGATCTTTATGTAAATATAACAATATGAGACCTACAAGAACAGTATTCCAGGAGCCATAATGAAAGACACATAAGGAAGCTATTTCAGACACTTATTCATCTTCAATGTTCAGCATTTGCTATGTGTTTATACCGGTGTGGATCAAGAACACTATTACAGAAACAATTGTCTGAGACACACAAGATCAACAAATCACTCACCCATAGATTTAAACTGATGTAAGCGATTGGAAAGTACAGAGCTCTGCAGCTGCTGTTGTGTTTGGGCCTGCCTTGATGCCTTCTCTGATGGTAGATTCAACGTTGAAGGTGGGACACTTGCTCGAACTTTTGGTGCTATATGGACCTCTGTATTGTTCTCCAAAACCACACATGGTGCTTCAGGTTTTATATCACCTGTTGAACAAAGTAAATAAAGCATTAAAGAAGGCAGAATTTTAATAACAAAGATGCTTGTTATTCTTATGGTCCATGCTGTGTGGCATAGGAGATCACGTCTGTCCACAGCCTACTGTCTGGTTACTTTCAATCATTTCCGATACTGATGTTTCTTGATGATATGATGTCAAACTATCCAGAATCTTCTTTCTTGCTTTCCCCTTGCCTATCTTTACTAATGACCAGTCACAAAGTTCTCCAGCTACTAAATGTCCATGATTTGCTTCTGTACATTCAGTCTGGCTGAATATAGCTGTTAAGAACTCTTTTACTCACCTTGATTGACTAAGATAGCTTGCAGAGAATATTCTTTATTTTGTTAAATGCTACTTTTACTTGGACTGTTTTCATTTAACTTCCTTAATACATGTTAACGTACCCAAATTCTTAAATATATTGACTTGTTTCAGACTTGCTCCATTCCTCTATTGTTGCATTTGGGAAGACATTTTGTCTTTATAATTACCAATTCAAGATGTGGACTGCGCCTGGCCCTGCAGCCAGCAGGGTTAGGATTGGCTAGCCTCTCTCAGGAGGGGAGAAAAAATAGCAACCCGCCAATGTACCGCAGACTACACAAATCAACCTCACCTGCCCTTTGTGTAGACTCAGAAACCATGACCACAAGGTCATGGGCCAACAGGGCTCTGGCTCGCCAGGGGGGACGGACTCCCCCTGGTCAAATGTTTGTCCTAAGCTCACAGCTAGCCTAGCAAGCCGGCAGGGGATTTTCATACTGCTCGTATAAAAACTAAGAAGTATGGTAATCGCCATACATGAAGTCTGTAAATGGGCACTCTCCAGCTGTTTATACTTCACCTCGACACTACAAGGTCAAAGAGGAACGAGATGAGATGAGATGAGATTACTATTACTTCTGTTTTTTATGTTATTCAGAAGTTAATATATTCAAAATATTAAGAATTCAGAATATTATATATAAACAACAAGGATGAAATGCCTCTAAAGATCATATTATGTGACAAGAACGGACAGCATACAAAATGATGACACCAGATAGCAAACGGGTATAATATCAACATATCTGTCAGATAAGTCAGATGATTCAGTCATGTAACAAGAAAACTTACAAGCAACATACTGCAAACAGAACTGAAATTTATCAACAGTGAATACAAAGCTAAAAAACCAACCAAATAAAATAAAACAAGCCCAGAAGCAGGAACCTGCTATGGCTCTGTGAAGTGCAAGGACATCACATTATGTAGGTCTGAGTGCATGGAGGAATTGGTGGCTAGTCTTTCCATCACTTAGTGGAAGACGAATGCAGGCGTCGAACCCTCAAAAGCAGATACCAAAAGGGATGGATTAGTGGAATGACTGGCACCGTGCTATCTTGACAGACGATAGTTTGTAAAATGGAATTAATACCTCTCCATAACACAAAGCCAGGGCTGGATTTGGAGGCTATGTGTTGCCCATGCCGCATTATCCCTCTCTCGACCTGTCTAGTGTCCTCCAGAGAAAAGGTAACACCAATACATCTGGAACAAGACAAGCTGCAGAAGCTGCTGAATCAGCAAAGCAATGCTCTAACTGTCTGCCTGTTGGAGCTTTGATCCTAGACCAGTTGCCAAGCAAGGCTTAGGGCCTGGTCTGCCCTACCATGACATTTAGTCTTTAGGTTGCATTTCAGCGCACTAGGATAAGATTTGTATCCTCCCAATTGCGCTCCTCCACCCGAAGCTGTTGGCACAATGTGGGGTATCAGGTTGGGTAAGCGCCGCCAAATATTCGGCGCTAACAGAAAGCAGGTAGTACCATCTACTGGCATACGGTAGTTCAGTCATATCTGACTAAGACCTGACACTGATCAGTGGAATAGCATAGGAACTACACACCACCTTGTATGAAGCTCAAGCAACGGCCTTGTCTAGGTAGCTCTTCTTATTCTGATACTGAAATTGGTTGGTGGGATAGGGGTAACTCCTACCAAAGGAGAAGTAATGTACACTTCCCTGCTTCCGCTAGCATATGTGGCAATCTTGGGCAAGGTGGAGTATCCATTTAGTCCTCCTCCCCCAACCAGGGTAAAATGAACTCATGAAAGAAGGGGGCAGATTGAGCTTGACGGCAGCAGACAGTAGTTGTTGGTTATGGTTTCAGTTTTGCAAAGGTAGGCAGAGGATCTCTTTACAGGGACTATGGTTACAGTAACAGACAAGGTCAGTGCCAAGAAAGAAAGCAAAGCATACACGCATGCACACATGTGCACACTCATATCCATTAACAATAGGAATAACATCTCTACTTTGTTCTGCGTTTTCAGCCCAATGAAAAAGTAATTAATCTCCTCAGCTGAAAACTTTGTCTGTTGCCTCCCTTGCCATCATCATTTCAAGAAGAGTCATTCGCTCCCCTGGGGGTCACCAGTGTAGCTACAGAGTATGTGCTCTGCGCGACGCTTTCAGCAAGCTGCTCTGCAGAAAGAAAACCAAGCCATATGGAGTGGAACTCAGTGCAATGAAGTTGACCCTCTGGCCTTTAACCTCTGTTTGAAAAAGAAAGCTATCTCAGCCAGTTTCTGCATGCTGATCCTCGGTCAATTATCCTCATACCAAGCTTCTTCAATTAAAACTAGTGATCATATTAATCCCTGTTTGTCTCTGATAGTGTGTTGGATAGAAGCTCACTTGCCAGCCTGGTGGTCATGAGTTCAAATTCACATCATGGCACATTTATAAACAGGTACCAGGAAATGTCTTGGGAAGTAAAGGTGATGGGCGTAATACTGACTACATTCACCTACCAAGTGCTGATTTGTCGATACAAATACAGGTCTAGCACCATATACTCAATGTGCTTTAAGGTGTGGGGAAGGGTCCTTTATCTAGTTTTACTAATACAGTGCAAACCACTTAAGGCGATCTCAGATGTGGCGAATTTCTGTTGTGAAGAACAATACTGTATTGTACAATTGTAAGTGCATTACTATATGCTTGAACTCTTATAAGAGGAATTTCTGATAAGAAGAACTATTTCTTGAGTCCCTGATGAGTTTGCCTTATCAGGTCTGAACTGTATTTGTTTGGATTCATATTTCAGAAAACACCTGTTGGATGAGTTTCCAAGGCACAACAAAAATAATTATTTAAAACTCATTAAATTATCATACACAGTAGTTACAAACCAAACTCACCGACTTTCAAATAAACACACAAAGATTTCTGAATCCAAA
Organism: Cepaea hortensis; assembly: GCA_963921405.1. Classification (NCBI taxonomy): domain Eukaryota; kingdom Metazoa; phylum Mollusca; class Gastropoda; order Stylommatophora; family Helicidae; genus Cepaea; species Cepaea hortensis. Next base: position 37,296,152 of record OY992888.1, read on the forward strand.
CTGGCAAAATCTGCCCTTTCCAAACAACTCTGACTTGATCAAGAAGAACTGCCTCAACTCGGTCAGCATTTTTTCCCTGCAGATATATTAATAATAATTATATAATACATAAAGACTTCAACTGAAACATTCACCTGTATTTGTGTGTTCTTTCACGCACATTCCTGGTCATATTTTTTTTTTTCTATACAGATTCCAACAATATCGACATGGTAGCAGCCAGCTCCCTTTTTTATAAGAGGAGCAATGGCTGCAGCAGGATATAATAATAGAAAATATTACTCTGCTGACTTCCCTCTATATAATTCATACCTGACTGTTTGCACACTTTTGGCCACACATTTCTTATCTGCCACTTTTAACAGCTGCATTGGACTCAACCTTTGTAAAAAAAAAAAAAAAAAAAAAAAAAGAGCATCTTTCAAAACCGAAATGAACCCACCTTTTGTGCCTTCTTGACAACGAAAGAATTGTGTTTTAATATTATTTTATAATTTTATGTTTTTTCTTTAGATCTGTTTGTTTTGTCCCATCCCTGGTGAAGATTTATATAATCGAAACATCGTTTGTTGTGTCCTAGAATACTTATTTTTATTTTATTATTTTATTATATTTTTTGGATTGTCTATTTTCTGGGGGGATTTTCACTCTGTGATTAATGTTCACCTTTATAGAGTCCGTTGTAATGCCTGTACACTGTCCGTGTTTAATATGTCTCATCTGTTAGCAGGAGCTACACATACCTGTTTGTATTCCCTTTTTATACCATTTTGGGGTGAGTGTGCAAATTCTTATTCTTTTTCTTTGCTGTTGTTCTAGTAATAAACAAGCTGATAAACTTGTGGACAGGGTTACTGTGGAAAGCAGACAAGCAAATACAGTTATTTGCATGTTTTTTGTAGGATGTCGCAATCAACCCTAGCATTTCTTTCGGTGGTTTGTGATTTACTAGATATTTGCTACATTCAGTAGTTTGCCATTACTTTCTGAAAGACCGATAGTCATACCACCAAATTCAATATGAGACTGTCTGCTTCCAAATTGTCAGCAGCTCATTTTGAACCCTCAACTGGAAATGTTGGAGAATTGTGAAAAATGTTCACTGCCCCTGGGCCACAGTGCCAGCCTCAAAGTGGTAGGCTGATTAACCAAATCAAGTGATGACTATGAAACTGCAACCTTGACCAGATTACACGAAGATGAAGTCAACAGGAATTAAGCCAAACAAGAGCGCTATGCAGGGGGTCAAAGAAGAATGTACACCAACACAGAATTGGTGTCACCAACTGCACTAAGGGAAGATACTGAGAAGAGGATCAAGCACTTGTGAACTGAATGGTTCCATATGCAGTGAGGATGATCTTTTTACTAACTGGCTGTCCTAGTAATGTCTCCACAAGACTTGGGGGGGGGATGAATGTTGCAGTATTTAAGAGCTCATGGGGACTCCCTCATAGCTCTGTGTGGATGTTTAGTCTGCAATAGAAGTATATGACAGTCCTGCAGAGTATGTCTGGCTGTCTGTTCTGCCTGCCTGCATCTATATGTGCTGAATGTCTGACTGGTCCACCTATTCAAATAAACTAAAGCATCAAGCAGGGTTGTGTTCTCTCACCAGATATCTTTTCTTTGTTCACAGAGTACATAATGAGATATACAGGAGATCCACTTGGTGTGAATGTTGAAGGACTAAACATAAGCAATGTGTGTTAAGCTGATGACAAAGTACTTACAGCAAGAAATGAAAATGGACTGCAAGAATGGGTACACATTGTAGCCACCAAAAGTTAAAAGAAAGGACTGCAATGAAAGAAAACAAAAACAAAATTTATGGTCACAACGAAGAAAACAAAACAGCCAAAGTGTATAGTGACAGCAAGTGGGATAACACTGAAGCAAGTTGAGAGACTCCACTATCTACACACACACATTGGCACCTTGCCGTCTTGACAGACGATAGTTTGTGCTTTAAAAAGGCATAATAACTTTTAACTATGGCGGTAGCGAGTGTGACTGATAAGGCCAATTTGCGCTGTAAATGTCCGTTCACAGTGGGTGCATGTGAACACGTGGTCATTTCCACCATCATGCACCATCTTACGTCTCAAACGCTTGGTGCTCCAAGGTCTCCGCTATCTAGGGCCAATGATAACAACACATGGAAAAAGTAACACAGAGTTAACATGCAGATTAATCCATGGAAAGGCAGAATTCCCTGAGATGAAAAACATTTTGAGCAATGTACCTTTGTCCATGAAGTCAGTAAACAAATGTTAGGATGTTACATACTACCAATACATAATGAGATCATAGTAATATGTCTGTGAATGATGGCCACTGAAAAAAGAGAGCAGAAAGAAACTGGAGTTTACAGAAATGTGGTTTCTTCACAGAATGCTAACCATCCCATGGATGACTAGGAATACCAATACAGGAAGGTCCCGGTTAGCGTCGGGGTTACGTTCTTGGAAAACGCGACTTTAAGTGAAACGACATATAGCGAAACACTATTTCCCATAGAATTAAATGAAATACAGTGTATTATGTTATGTTTATTTTGATGGTTGTTGATATTTATTAGCTAAATAGAGGTGGGTTGGAGGGCGAGTGGTAGAATTATTTGGATGTAGAGGCATTAAAACCACGACTCGCTCCAAAACTATCATCAGCACTAGCAGTACTGCTCTCACCCGCTTTCTTAGCTAGATCTTTATAGACAGAATTTTGCTTTCTCTTGGATAGCCATCTTGCTCACAGGCATATTCCGTTGGTTTTCATCTTCAATCCAGATGGCCAATAGTGCTTCCATGTTCTTCATAAGAGTACTTCTGGTATGGGTGATCTTGGAAGCACTCAAAGGGGTTATGTTTTTAGCACCCTCTTTGATTTTGTCAGCACCTGCACGAATTGTCCTTGCCGTGGTTGGAGGTAAACCATGGACTTTACCGATATCAACAACCCGATCGCCAGCCTCAAAATGACGTAACACATCTAACTTCACCTAAAGAGTAACACTTTTCCTGGTTCTCTTACAACCAGATACACTATCAGCACTTACTGTGCGCTTTGAACTCATAATTATGGGTGATTACACAATAAAATCATGGAAAAACGCACTGCACAAAATGTTAAATGCTAACGCAGCATAGCAACACCGGTGATGACGTTATAGCGGAATGTAGCAACTTAAAGTGAATTTATGTCCCATTGTGACAACGACATTATATATAGCGAAACGATGTAAACCGAAGCGAAGTACAGCGGGGCCTTCCTGTATTCAAAAACTGCATAAGGCCAATTCGTAAAGACATTATAGACTATCCACTTGAGGACAAGACAATCATCATATGTGGTCACATTATGAGACAAGAGGAACTGGAGAAGGTTGTATCAACAGAGAAGATTAGGGATGTTATACAAACATCTGAACGAAGAGAGAAGATCTTTTTGTGCCATCCCAGAAGAAGATCACTAGGATCGAGACATCAAATTCATTGTGCTGTGATTTAGCTTATTTATTATATATTTGCTGAGCATTTTGAATGCAGTAGTATTATTATTATTATTATTATTATTATTATTATTATTATTATTGCCGGTCTCCCTGGTCGAGGAGTTAGCAGCTTTCTCCGTAACCCCGAATACTCTCGTGGTTGACGTGAGCGCACGAGAATTGGAAGCGGTTCGAGTCGCGCCAGTGACTTATAAGAGTATGGAGCCGGTCGCTCAGAAAGCAATGGCAAACTACTGAGCATAATCTTGCCAAGAAATCAACAATCAGCTGACAGATGCTGATGTTGACAGCGATGTCCTGTAAAGGATATGCAAAACATTTATTTATTATTATTATTATTATTGATTGATTGATTTATTTCTCCTCCGATGTGTCTCCACCTTGCTGTGGTGGGGGAGCTTGAGTGTCCCACTGACCCCAAGCGCTATGCCGATGGATATTAACTACATATTGGACAGCTCTTGGGATAGGGACCAGACTAAGAGAGACACAACCTGCTGCTCTGCAGGTAGACTGAGTGTAGCGAAACCCCAGTGGCCCATGTCCTCATACCTATCCGCTCAATTCCTTCGGAGTGGGATTCTCTGGGTTACTTTCATAACCCGAGCATTTGACACGAATACTTTGAAATCTATCTGTTCTTCGGGAAAACATAATGGCGCGCCTTGCACCAAATAAGACCTAGGGTAATGGTTTGGGCGTGAAAAGTCCGTTGTCAACCTTGTCGGTTGTGGTCGGCACAATGTATTAAAGTTTTAAAGAATTTTACAGATAAAGTGCCGCATCCTACGGCTGGGGTATAAAAGGTAATTTTAGATTAATTGGTCCTGCCAGTCTTGAGCATATTAAGCTTGGTCGTCTCAAATAATGAGACGAATTGGTGAAACGGCAGTCTTGCCAATATGGCTAAGCGTCTAGATCTGGGCATGGCGGGGGAACAAATCGGGGCAATATCTTTTCCCAGATGATGTCGCATATTCTTGGCGGAGGATAAGGGGGTGGGGGGCTATCTTTCATCCTATGGCTTTACCTCTGTTTAGTGTCATCTTTCATTTGAATATAAACATTCTATAGCTATGGCATGTCGAGGGGAAGGGCTCCGTCGGGACCGGTTCCACCCATCTGAGTTATATCTTCTTGAGCCAGAAGAGGCGATCCACTGTGCTATCTCTTTCGTCTTTCGGCTGATGGAGGGGGGGGGGGGGCCAGGTGGACCGGGTGGTTCCTGGTCGATAGGAGGATGTTGGGAGTATAAATGGACTTCCCTGTCTCCCTGAGAGAACCTGAACTCATCTGAATATATGGGTTATGTGAGACACGGCCGATACATTGCGGTGACAGCTCAGACAAGAGCGGCGGCCGGACAGGGTAGTTTCCTCTTTCCTGTTCTTGCTAGGGATGGGGGAGGGAGATTCACTGCGGTCCATACAGACCCACTATTATTATATTAGTTAAGAGTAGGAAACATACATAATTACGCACACTACTCCACAATAGCTTTGTCGTGAGAAAGGCAAGGTTTGCAAGTGAGAGGGAAGCTTGAGAAGGTATGTGCCCAATATTAATAAAGGCATGGTATGAGTGTGGAGAGGAGTGTGGTATGAAGATAATTGAATACTAGGTAATTGTATGGATTTTATGTATGGCAACCGACATGCTGAGACCATTGGAATCTCCATGCCGGCTGTATCTGAAGTTTACACCAGAGGCTCTCAAAATTGTTTTAACTTTACAGGATCCTTCTTTTGACGGCGAATATAGCCGGAGGTTTCGACAGAGCATCGACATAGAACTTTATGTTTACTATGAGGTCCCTGCTGCTGTTGGGCTATACCAGATAGAACCACGGCGGGCCCGAACGAATACTTTCAGACACCTCGGCAGGCGTTTCGTTGAGCTGGGATCGAGTATGTTTTCATTTTGGGCTAGATCCCACCTAAGTCACTGACACACCCGTACATATATCCTATTTATTCTCCTTGAGTATTTCCCCACCAAAATTGTGCCACGTGATCCCAGGGCACTTTCCCTAACCATTGGACACACTACATTCGTGTAGGACACGGAAACTTGGAATCCTGGATTTATGGAACCCTGTTGTTCGAACAACCTACGCGGGAAATAAAGACCAGTGAACTTGCCATGAGGTGGTTGTGAATTCATGGGACAATATGGAAAACGATGAGCTAGGAGATTTATATTTGTGTTGATATTGTATGGACTAGTTTTCTCTCTAGATTGTGTGTAGATGTTTATGAGTTAATTGTCAGATATTGTTTTTTCTCTGTGCTGTTATGTATTGAGTTATTAAATTTACAATTACAAATATGTTGAAGAACGTCATGTTGTATGCGTGTCAGCCAGAACGACCCTGCAGGAAATAGGTCCTTAGGTCGAATAGAGAGTGACAGTGAGTCCGGGGGAAACGGAGGAGGGTTGGCAGGGAAAGACCTATTTAAAGCCAGGGCTATGAAATATACATGAGAAAATTGAGACATAGTTATTTGGGACCCTCCACATAGCTTGTTACAATTTCTGGGGGCACGTCGCGGGATATTTTAAATCCTGGTGGAGCTCTGGCTGATATAGGGATAGGGGACAGATATTCTGGTCTAATATCAATAGGTTCTGCTTACCGTACCTGGCTATTGTCTATACTCTTCATGACACAGACTGACGACATACGAAGTGTTGTGGTCGTGTATTATATCCATTTGTCCATTACCTATTCACTTACCCTCTGAGTTAAGATGGCATCCGCGAAATTTAATGTGGCTGAAGTGCAGGCTACAGGGCGTGAGATAGGCTATGAAGGGGCTGAGTTACAGAAATATGTTCAAGAAGTGGAGAGAGATTTTCGACAAGCTGAGCGCGAAGCTAAGAAAATTGAGGCAGAGCGCGAAGCTAAGAAATTCGAGGCAGAGCGCGAAGCTAAGAAAATCGAGGCAGAGCGTGAAGCAAAGAAAATTGAGGCTGAGGCTAGGAAGATGGAGGCCGAGCAGGCAGCCAGAGACCATGAGTTCCGTATGAGGGAGTTGGAGCTGAAAGCTCAAACTGCCAAGGAAGGCGAGGGTGCAGTTGGAGGCGCAGTTCTCCCTGACTCAACAACTTCTCGTGGCGGTCCATACCAGGCAATGAAGTTCCCATTACTCCCGTTCGATGAACACAAAGATAAGATCGACCAGTATCTTCACAGATTTCAGTCGATGGCTTTGGCTATGGGATTGGAACGTGGGAAATGGAACTTGAAACTCTCACAGGGCCTGAGGGGGACCGCGTATGAGGTCTATTCAAGGTTGCCACCTGGTATGGAGAATGACTATGAGGCCCTGGAAAAGGCATTATTGAAAAGGTTCCAGATGACAGCCCATACTTACCGACAACAGTTCAGAAAGTCGAGGAGAGAGCCAGGAGAGATGTTCTCAGCATACAGTGTTAGACTTAAGTCTTACCTTTTGAAATGGATGTCATTAGCAGGATTTGCCAACGACTATGAAAGTTTAGAAGAATTAGTGGTCGTGGACCAAATGAAGAGGATGATGCCTAAGCCATTGCAAACCTTCTTGGTTGAAAATGGGACAGAAAGGTTAGACGTAGTCAACACATTGGCGGAAAGGTATGTGCTAGCTCATGGGGATAATGGGGAACTGGCACAACCCAATCTCCGATCACCAGACACTGGGTCTGGAAAGAAGAAGAACCCCAAACCCACTCACACCAAAAAGGAGGATCCTTTCGAAAAAGTTCCCATTAAGAAACCCTCTGGTAAGAGTCCACCTGGATCTCCCAAAAGAAAGTGGAGTGAAAAGTGGTGCGCCTTCTGCAAATCTCCCACACACAATACGGCCGATTGCAGGCGCAAACAGAAAGACTCTCACTATGCTGCCTGTCTTGTAGAAACCGGGGAGGGGTCTAACAAGGAGGTAGAAGGGAGGGATCCTGGGAACAAAGATTCAGAAAAACCACCAGTAGTAGAGACGGTTCTTGTGAACGGACAACCAGTCGAGTGTCTCTATGACACAGGTCTTCAGTTTGAGGCCGTAATTTCATCACACTTAGTGAGCCCAGAGCAGCTAACCGGGGAATCCATTGAGATTCAAACGGCGACAAAGAGTGCGGTAGCGATGTCTCTTCCAATTGCGAAGGTGGACATCAAATCAAAATATGTTACCGGCACTATTCAGGCAGCCGTTCTGATCGATCCTATCTTCCCGATGATCTTGGGTTGCCGCTACGTCTTCCTAGGGATCCCAAATGAACCCATGTACGTAGGGGCGATGCAAACCAGATCTCAATCGGAGGAGGAGCAGACGCCGGCCTTGATCGTGAATCCCTTGCCTGGGGAGTTACGAGCTGCTCAAAGCCAGGATGCTACTTTGCAACCTTGCTTCAACCAGTTGCCAAAAAGTGCTGACCCACCAAGACGGGGTCAGTATTATATGAAGAATCGGTTACTGTACCGGATAGCCGGAGTGGAGGAACGCCAGCATGGACAGCTGGTAGTTCCTAAGGCTTATCGGGAACAGCTTCTTCATATGGGACACACCATTTCTTTCAGTGGACATATGGGTGTCGGGGCAACACTTCAGCGCATTTCCTGCCATTACTACTGGCCAGGGATGACTGGAGATGTGCGTAGGTACGTCAAGTCGTGCCCAGAGTGCCAGCGTGTGGCACCAAAACACTGGACGGCTCCGGTAGTCTTGGGTGATATGCCCATTATGAACTCTCCTTTCGAGAGAGTTGCCATCGATCTGGTTGGTCCTCTTCCTCGGACTAGGAAGAGGAATATGTATATTCTGACGATGGTTGATTGCTGTTCCATGTGGGGCGAGGCGATACCGTTGGCCACCATCGACTCTAAGCGAGTGGCTGATGCACTGATGGAGACATTTACTCGGTTGGGATTTCCAAACCAGATCCTAACAGACAATGGGTCTCAGTTCTGTGGTAAGCTGATGGAGGAAGTCTTTCGTATCTTCCAGACTAACCACATTCACACAAGCCCATACCACCCTCAGTCTAATGGGCAAGTAGAGAGGTTTAATGGTACCTTGATGACCATGCTTAGGAAGCTGGCTCAAGAGAAACCAGACAGATGGGATGAATATATCCCAGCCGCCTTGTTCGCCTATCGGGAGGTTCCCCATGGGTCAACCGGGTTGCCACCAGCCACTCTATTATTCGGGAGGCCAATCAAGGGTCCCTTAGAAGCCTTATTGAGATGTTGGACAGAGGAGGAGACTTCCGAAGAGGTGGTATCTTCCTACAAATACGTCGAGGAGTTAAAGAAGAAACTCCAGACAGGTTGGGCTTTGGCGGCTCAGAATCTGAGAGCGGCCAGAAAGAGACACGCGGCCTACTACAATAGAAGGACGAAAGAAGGAAGAAACAGAACTAGTCGTCCGTTTGTTGGAGTCCCATCAACAGATTCTTACCGATCGTCCAGGGCGGACAGGGTTGGTCGAGTTTGATATGACTCTGACTACCCAAGACCCCATTCGCCAAAAAATATATCCAGTGCCCTTTGCGAAAGAGGAGGCCCTGGAAGCCGAAATCCAGAAGCTTCTGGATGATGACATCATAACTCCTTCGACTTCTCCTTATAATGCCGGGGTTGTCTTGTTGAGAAAGCCAAGCGGGGAGCACCGCTTATGTATTGATTACAGGCATTTAAACAGTTGTACGACATTCCAAGTTGAGCCGTTACCAAACACAAATCAACTGTTTGCCAGACTAAATAGGGCAAAGTACTTTTCAAAAATCGATTTAAGCCGGGGATATTATCAGATCCCTGTGAAGCCTGAGGTTCGGCCCTTGCTCGCTTTCAGTACTCCAAGCGGCCATTACGAATTTAAGGTGATGCCTTTTGGGCTGAGCAATGCGCCCAGTGTGTTCACACGCATGATGAGAAAGTTATTAGACCCTTTAAGGGATCCCTCTGTCGTCTCGTTTATGGATGATATTCTCGTCGCGTCTGGCAATCTGAAAGATCACCTGAAATCCTTGGAACAGATCTTCATAAGATTGAAAGAGGAGGGGTTAACTGCCCGTCCAGCCAAATGCATGATTGGCTATCACTCCTTAGAATTTCTGGGACATACTATTACCCCGGGGGGTTTGGTACCGGAAGAAAAGAATGTAGAGAAGGTCAGACTCGCACCCCGTCCTAAATCCAAAAAGGATGTTAGGTCTTTCTTGTCTCTGTGTGGGTTTTACCAGAAATTTATTCCGAAGTTCAACGAAATTGGGGCACCGTTAACCGAAACCCTGAAGAAAGGATCGCCAGATCCTATAGTCAGGACCCCGAGCTGTGAAGAGGCTTATGGGAAGCTGAAACAGGCTTTGGTGGATAGGCCAGTCCTGCAACTCCCAAATTTGGAGAAAACGTTTGTTCTAAGAACCGACGCGAGTAACATAGGGATTGGAGCAACTCTGTTGCAGGAAGGGCGAGATGATTCTACTGTGCTATGTCCGGTGGCATATGCCAGTAGAAAACTGTTACCCGCGGAACGGAATTACTCCACCGTCGAACGGGAATGTCTGGCTCTAGTGTGGGCGGTACAGAAATTTCAACCTTATCTGTATGGAGTACCGTTCAAAGTGCAGTCCGACCATCAACCTCTGACGTTTTTGGCAACTTCTAAGAAACTGAACGCAAGGTTAATGAGATGGTCATTGCTCTTACAACCGTATCAGTTCACGGTCGAATACATCCCCGGAAGGGAGAATGTGGGAGCGGATTTTATGTCACGGCATCCTATGGTCGAAGGTGAGGGGGAGGTAATTCGAACAGAACCTCTGGCAGTTGAAAGTTCGTAGGGTTCGACTTTCTTAAGAGGGGGCCTATGTAGCGAAACCCCAGTGGCCCATGTCCTCATACCTATCCGCTCAATTCCTTCGGAGTGGGATTCTCTGGGTTACTTTCATAACCCGAGCATTTGACACGAATACTTTGAAATCTATCTGTTCTTCGGGAAAACCCAATGGCGCGCCTTGCACCAAATAAGACCTAGGGTAATGGTTTGGGCGTGAAAAGTCCGTTGTCAACCTTGTCGGTTGTGGTCGGCACAATGTATTAAAGTTTTAAAGAATTTTACAGATAAAGTGCCGCATCCTACGGCTGGGGTATAAAAGGTAATTTTAGATTAATTGGTCCTGCCAGTCTTGAGCATATTAAGCTTGGTCGTCTCAAATAATGAGACGAATTGGTGAAACGGCAGTCTTGCCAATATGGCTAAGCGTCTAGATCTGGGCATGGCGGGGGAACAAATCGGGGCAATATCTTTTCCCAGATGATGTCGCATATTCTTGGCGGCGGATAAGGGGGTGGGGGGCTATCTTTCATCCTATGGCTTTACCTCTGTTTAGTGTCATCTTTCATTTGAATATAAACATTCTATAGCTATGGCATGTCGAGGGGAAGGGCTCCGTCGGGAAAGGGTTCCACCCATCTGAGTTATATCTTCTTGAGCCAGAAGAGGCGATCCACTGTGCTATCTCTTTCGTCTTTCGGCTGATGGAGGGGGGGGGGGGCCAGGTGGACCGGGTGGTTCCTAGTCGATAGGAGGATGTTGGGAGTATAAATGGACTTCCCTGTCTCCCTGAGAGAACCTGAACTCATCTGAATATATGGGTTATGTGAGACACGGCCGATACATTGCGGTGACAGCTCAGACAAGAGCGGCGGCCGGACAGGGTAGTTTCCTCTTTCCTGTTCTTGCTAGGGATGGGGGAGGGAGATTCACTGCGGTCCATACAGACCCACTATTATTATATTAGTTAAGAGTAGGAAACATACATAATTACGCACACTACTCCACAATAGCTTTGTCGTGAGAAAGGCAAGGTTTGCAAGTGAGAGGGAAGCTTGAGAAGGTATGTGCCCAATATTAATAAAGGCATGGTATGAGTGTGGAGAGGAGTGTGGTATGAAGATAATTGAATACTAGGTAATTGTATGGATTTTATGTATGGCAACCGACATGCTGAGACCATTGGAATCTCCATGCCGGCTGTATCTGAAGTTTACACCAGAGGCTCTCAAAATTGTTTTAACTTTACAGGATCCTTCTTTTGACGGCGAATATAGCCGGAGGTTTCGACAGAGCATCGACATAGAACTTTATGTTTACTATGAGGTCCCTGCTGCTGTTGGGCTATACCAGATAGAACCACGGCGGGCCCAAACGAATACTTTCAGACACCTCGGCAGGCGTTTCGTTGAGCTGGGATCGAGTATGTTTTCATTTTGGGCTAGATCCCGCCTAAGTCACTGACACACCCGTACATATATCCTATTTATTCTCCTTGAGTATTTCCCCACCAAAATTGTGCCACGTGATCCCAGGGCACTTTCCCTAACCATTGGACACACTACATTCGTGTAGGACACGGAAACTTGGAATCCTGGATTTATGGAACCCTGTTGTTCGAACAACCTACGCGGGAAATAAAGACCAGTGAACTTGCCATGAGGTGGTTGTGAATTCATGGGACAATATGGAAAACGATGAGCTAGGAGATTTATATTTGTGTTGATATTGTATGGACTAGTTTTCTCTCTAGATTGTGTGTAGATGTTTATGAGTTAATTGTCAGATATTGTTTTTTCTCTGTGCTGTTATGTATTGAGTTATTAAATTTACAATTACAAATATGTTGAAGAACGTCATGTTGTATGCGTGTCAGCCAGAACGACCCTGCAGGAAATAGGTCCTTAGGTCGAATAGAGAGTGACAGTGAGTCCGGGGGAAACGGAGGAGGGTTGGCAGGGAAAGACCTATTTAAAGCCAGGGCTATGAAATATACATGAGAAAATTGAGACATAGTTATTTGGGACCCTCCACATAGCTTGTTACACTGAGGATAGCAGTCAAAAGTTTAAATCAGGTGCACGAAGGCAGAAGTTCTTGGTCCGGACACATTCTCTAAGGCTCTCTGACGAGGGTTGAGACTGAACGCCTCTAAGCCATAAACCCTCGGATGTGAGAGCCAGGTTGATACCCACCTACCAAAAAAATGGAGGTGAGATACTAAGCACGCTACATGCCCAGTTCAGATACTTGTCCGAAGGCTTTCAGCTGGGGGATATGAGGGATCACCGGATGATAGGGCCTGGCCGTTTTTCGCTCACTGCTGCACCGAGGCAAGGTGCTGAGCCGGCAGCACATGTAGCCTACCTCGTGAGTGAGTACTGAAAGGTAGAAGAGGTGCCCCAGCTGAATGAAATGGTTACGAAAACTGTCTGTATCTAACTCATAGAGAGAAAACCGTGGAAAAACGTCTCAATAACTCAAAATGGTATGCAAGGCTAGCGAACCCATTGCGTGGTCCGAAGTCAAAAGCAAAAGCTTATCTAGTGGATGTCGCCCGCAGACTGACCGTTCCTGGTGTGTGCTTGAGCGACCAGTGGCAAGCGAGATGCCCAACACATGGAAGTGAGGAATTAAAGCAGCCAAGAGCAGGACGTGCCAACTCCTCGGGTGAGCCCAGTCTCAGAGCAATATCTGCTGGCTCTGCAATTATGGAAGCCTCCTTGGATAGCGAGGGAATGCCGAGGGAATGCCCATGGTCTGCCCCTGCCTTCCCTTGAGGGTTGACCATGATGTCTTTGACCGTTCTATCTTGACCAGCTGAGATGTGGGTGACTTCACAACAATAAATTTAACGTGTCTCGAAACCCGAGGAAGGCTAACCTCATTAAAAATGCCCGCCGAAGTCGGAAGTGCCGTCCTACAGGTGGCAAAATAAAAATTGGCACTATGCATTTACGTCCGAGTGAAATGTCTCGTCTGAATGTCTCTCGTGCTAGGAAAAGCTCTGACTACCTAGTTTCCGAATGCCGCTCTTGTTTGGAACAGCTCTGATAAGGTAGTTTTCCAAATGTCTGCCATGACTGGAACAGCTCTGACAGGCACAACGACAAGCACATGTCCGAATCGAAAACTCGCTGAGTGGATACCGTCTGCAGACCTGTCTGGTTTGTGCGGGAACGGCCCGGGGCAAACGAAATGCCCAATATATTGAAGTGAGGAATTAAAGCAGCCATGAGCAGGACGTAACGATTCCCTCGGTGAGCCCAGCACCAGAACATTATGTGTCGGCTCTGCAATTATGGAAGCCACCCAGGATGGCGGAAAATGCTATGGACTGTCCCTGCCTTCCTTTGAGGGATATGACTGTGAAGTCTTCGACTGTTCCAACTTGACCAGCTGGGAGGTGGACGGTACCACAAAAGTGAGAGTCTCCCAGGAATGCTAACCTTGTCAAAAATTCACGCTGAAAGTCGGATGTGTTGGCCTAAAGGTTTCGACCCAAGGGTGCCTAACGAGACACACTGCAATTACATCTGAAAAAACACTCTGGATGAACGCAAAGAAGAAGAAGAAGAATTTATTTATTTTAAATATTCATTTCTCCTTTGTGATTTCTGCGCACCAAAACTGAGTTCATTATAAGGTACGTACCCTGTGTTAGTCAGTTTAGCTCTCTCTCTCTCTCTCTCTCTCTCTCTCTCTCTCTCTCTCTCTCTCTCTCTCTCTCTCTCTCTCTCTCTCTCTCTTTCTCTCTCTCTCTCCACACATATGTTTCATTTTACATTAAAACAACAGGTGCTACATGGGTTGGCACAAAAGACAATCAGCAGTTTTAAAATACCACCTGCATGAGACTATGAGACCGAAAGAGTAAATACAGCTCTGAGAAAACATTAACAGTAATACTAAAAACAAAACTGAACAAAATCTCACCAGAATTTCCCAGTCATCTGTAGATAAGGGTTCAACATGTACTTCTTGAGCTGCCAAAACTTGTGTCTTGATCCTTCGCAAAGGCAACTGTGGTGTGAACAATAGAACTGATCAGATTCCTTTAATGTATAATCATTTTCGTGCTATCGTCAGATTTCAAGCTGTCTTTATTTTAGCTTTATTTTAGTATGATTTTTAATGGTTTTTCATTAGTGGAAGTTATCTCCCACATAATAAAGATTTTAGTTTTCATTTTAGCAGATTTTAATTTTGTATCAGAAGCCGAGGTAGAACAGTAGATAGCATGTTTACCTCATATACCGTAAGCTGGTAATGTATTTCAGTTCCTTTCAAGGAGGAATTTTTTTTCAGTGACGTGCACCCTCAAGTAAACCCAATCTAAAGTAAGTACTAGAAAATGTTCTGGAAAGTAAAAGTGGTCTGTGTGATAATGACCACATCATTCACTGAGTGCCAATCAGTCTAAGAATATGGGACAGTCATGATATACACGATACACCACATAGCACGAAATGGGGTCCTTTATATACATTTTACTTTTCTATTATTTCATTTTCATGTCATCAGATTTCAATATTCCTTTTCATAGAGATTATCACCCTTATCAGATTTCAAGCAATTGTTACCTTAGTGGAGCAGTGTTCTGGGGAACCTATTTTTCTGCGGAGGGCCATATGTCTATTTATAACATCATTCGTGGGTCATAAAACATTATCACCTACAAATTAGCCTGCTATATTTGATCAAGCATGTAACTAACTCACCCCATATTGTGATGGCTGGAACTATTTGGCCCCTTGTCAGCCTGGTGGTTCTAGATTCAAATTCAAGGTATGATAATGTGGCTATAAAGTCCACCCAGCTGCATAAAATACAGGTACCAGAAAACGTTCTTGGAGGTAAGGCAGCCAGCATAATACTGAACACATTACCCATTAAGTCCCACTAGCTTTAGACAATATAAGCCTAGCATCATATCCCCGATAGAAGTCAGCATGGCTGAATGGATAATAACGTGTGTTCTTAAACATCCAGTGTGCTGATACCAAGGTAAAGGGTTCAACCTCTACACCGAACAGTTGGGCTAAAATGCTGACTTCTCGTTCTTGACTTGGGGACGTAAATTACAAGTACCTCTGAAGTCGGAGTGGTTCACCTGATGGCGAGGGGCACTGTGACTAGGGAAAGCTAATCCACACGTAAAATTCAGTCCAGCACTAGTAGAAGTAGTGTGTATGGACTACGCTTGAGTTAAAAAGCCAGCGAGCGCCAAAACAAATATCCCTGATAGGAACAACAGTAGTGCAGTGTCCAGCAAGCCTGCCTGCTGGCCCAATGGTCATGAGTTCGAATTTACTTCAAGGTGCATTTTTTAAATGGACCTAGGCTCGCAGGTCAACTCAAGTCTCAAATGGGCACCAGGAAATGTTTTGGGAAGCAAAGGTGGCCGATATGATACAGCAACACCCACCAAGTGTTGATTGGTGTTTAAAAATAACGAGACTAGCACGATACACATAACATGCTGTAAGGGTGTAAAAAAAGAGCCCACAATAAACAAACAAAAACACAATCACAAGGACATACATGCATGCTTACCACCCCCGATAAATGATGAAGTTATAAAACCTGGATCTTTTACTTTATTTGGTGCTTGGCTTCCAGTTTTGTTTTTTTTTTCAAGTAGGTGTGACCTCAAATATGACATACAATCAATAAGCATGCACAGATATATTATACTTACTGGATCTCCATTTTTCAGACCCAACTTGCTGGCATACCATCCATTCAGCTGAACTTTGTCACCTGAACACAACTCTATGGCCTTCCCTTGAAGACTGAAATAAGCTTTTTGTTCCCTGCCTAGAGCATCTTCATAGACGACAATCTAAATCAAACAAATATGAACAATATTATACTGCGATTACTGCAAGGTAAGTTTAACATGAGACAAGAGAGTGCGCACACATGTCAAAATAACCTCTGTACCAATTAAGACAAAATGTAGCGACAATTTCAGGGCAGATACAGCTGTAGAAGTGTGATGTGACAGAAATTCACATTTATTAGATCACAGCAATACCAAGTGAGATTATCATTTTGCTTCCTTGCTGCCATTCTCCTAGTCAGAGAAAATGCTTGCACCCATTTTATGTGTCTAAATTGATACAGGATTGAATGTAGTCAGAAAAGAAATACATCACCTGTAGACTAACCCAAATATCACTGTGTTGGTAAGCCAATGCACTATCCACTATACCTCTGCTTATGCCTTTCCTCCTCCTCCTCCTTTTCCTTCTTCTTTTTCTGCCTCTCCTTTTCCTCTTTCTTCTTCTTCTTCTTCTTCTACTACTACTACATGTTTGGAGTCATAGTGGTTTAAACACTAGTCCAGGTTCAATACCCAGCAAAGAGAATAATTTGTTCCAACTAGTACAGCTCTCGGGTCAGCCCAGCTTCATAAAATGTATACTCGATTATTTGCAGAATTTTCTAGGAAGGAAAGGTGATGAGGAAAGGAACTGGCCACTCCACCTCATATGTCATGACCTAGAATATGTGGAGGGCTAAAATTTTACACCCCATTAACATCATCTGCTATGGGACTACCTTTACCTTACTACATCTTCAGCTTTCCACAACATCTAGCTTAAGAATGGAGGTGGAGGCGGTCAGTGCAGCTTTCTGCTGGATGGAGAACACAATACATACACACATCGTGATTGTAACTGACTCAGAAAGCATGCTGAGGAGGGTGAGGATAGACAGGCTTCATGCAGAGTGGCTTGCTTAGCTTCTGAGGACATGGGTGGCAAGCATCACCTGGATCTTTTCTCCGGGGCATGCCGGTGTGCTGGGGAATGAACAGGCGGACAGGTTGGCTGGCTTAGCAAAGCTTGATGGAGTATTGATGCATGACAAGGCAGACGTGGTTGCGGCCTTGTGGGAGCACGTGTACACCTCGGAGGAGCAAATGGATCGCCTTAGTCTGGCAAGAATGAGGCAGCGAGGAGTGACGAGGGGATCTGGCCGACGCTCGACGCTCAGAGGAAAGGCGAGACGGACATATAATCAGATTGCTACTGGAACTATTGGTGTTGGAACTCTTCACTGGCTGCTGAGGATGGGGACGGAGCGCTTATGGGAATGCCCCGAATGCTGTGATGTCGGTTCCTAAATCAATCAATCAATCAATCAATCTTTCTGAGTATGTACATCCCTGTGCTGCAAGCACAGTCTGTTTATTTCTCTGATCATGTCACTCCAGACACAATATTCAGTTCACTTAGATACAGCTCCTCAAGGTCTCAAATCTTGTATTTGCTCAGCAAATTAAACTAAAAATTTTCAGAGTTTGCTTCTTTCGGGTGGCAACATTTGGGTGTGCGTCATGGACCATTTCGCTATCACTAAAGAAGAAAATTGGGACTTTTGAGCTTAAATGTTACAGAAAAATTCTTAGAAATCATGGACTATGAAGAAGAAAAATGCTGAAATACTATCTGATCTAAACATCAAAGAAAAATGGCTCATAAACAGAAGAGCATCATGTCTCAGAAAATGAAATATGCTGGCCAGTAGTTTGGCACGAACAGTGATGGAAGGCATGGAAAAGTCAGACCTGTACAGGGTCATAATCATATCGGACCAGTAGTGCAGGGACTGGCCAGCAGGCTGCGCTGAATGGTAGGTGTAACAATTGATTCATGAAAATTCATGTACATGTATAATTCTGTGCTAAGAGGCAAAAGATGTGCCTGGGGGTTTATAGCAAAGGTTAATGGGTGGTGTTTAATGAAGGAGCTAGTCTGAGAATTGAGGTGGAAGCACTGACTGCGGCGTTCTGCTGGCTGAAGGACAAACAGCACACACATGTCAAGACTATAATGGATTCACAGAGTGTGCTTAGAAGGGTGAAGACAGGCATCAAAAATCAAAGATAGGGAGCATCCATTGGATCTTTTCCCCAGGACATGCTGGTATGTTAGGTCATGAGCAGATAGAAAGATTGGCTGGGCCTGCACCACCAGGTGAAACACTGGTGTACAAATATTGGCTAGGCCTGCACCATCAGGTGAAGCACTGGTGTACAAAAAGATTGGCTGGGTCTGCACCACCAGGTGAAGCACTGGTGCACAAAAAGGCAGGTGTAGTCACAGCCCTTTGGAATCATGTGTATAGAGGGGAAAAACAGATAAATCATCATGGCCTGGAGAGAATGATGTGACTGGACCTGGCCAACACTCAGTAGTTCAAGGAAAGGTCAGGCGGACACATAATCAGACTGAAACTGATACCACTAGTATTGGGTCTCTTTGCTGCCTGTTGAAGATGAAGATGGAGCACATAAGGGAATGTCCCGAGTGCTGTGATGTTGGTTCTTGATTCAACTCAACTCAGCTGTGTTGACTAGATTTAGTTAACTTTGGTTAAAGTTTTTTAATCCAATCTGTAAAACATTTATTTATATTGTCTCATGAGTCCTCTGGTAAATTCTTATAATGATACAGTTTAAAAAATGGAAAATAATCTCTGGTACAACATGGGCATTTAAGTGTTGAAGGCGACATTTTTTTTAAATCGCAACATTTACCAATGTAGATACACTGTGTGCAGGTTCGTCAGACAAGCGGCCTTAATTTTCATATTTTATTCATGGAAAATTGGCAACTTTGTCCAAGAGGTAGTGACCAGTTTCACAATCCCGACATATTAGTTTTGAAATCAACCACTGGTAATGTGGGGGAAAATCGCTTTGTGTTGATTTTCACAATGATGTGAGCATCACCCCGTTCAGAAAGCAATGGCAAACTACTGAAAGTTAAACTACCTAGAAAATCACAAACACCCAATAAACCATAAATGCTGACATTGCTTGTGGTGTCCTTCAAAGAACATCCAACTAACTTTAATTTGGGGGAAAATTCTTCCCTGCAAGCACTTGCAATGGGACAAGATGCTATAGTCATAGTTTTTAAAGTAGAAGTAGTATTAGGTGGCGAAGGGGTTACAGATTCAGCACAAATCCTGCATATCGCATTCAAAACACAGCTGTGAGCAATTTGGCAGCAGACTGCCTTATGTTGGTTTGTTTATGAAATGGTATGGGGTGCGGATCGTTCAGAAAGCAATGGCAAATTACTGATCGTAAACTTGCCCAGGAATAACGAACAGCCAAAAAAATCCTGGGGTTGACTGCTACATCCTGTAAGTTTAGTTTAGTTTAGTTTAGTCAATAGAACAGTATCACGGCACACAGGTGTAACCCATAAGTGCTCCGTTCTACTCCTAACCTAAGCCTGAGAATCTCAGCTCAGTGCACGAACTCTGTAGTAGTCTAGTAGCACCGGCGAGGATCCTGAAATTATTAATATAATACTTACTTTGGGTAGATTTTTAACTCGAAATTTTGCGTCCTGTAAAGGATATGCAACTATCTATGTTCGTATTAAATAAACCGCCCCATGTCTAAAGTAACAAACTAAACCTCTGCTTGCACAACGATTTCGTTACGGTTACACTATTGAGTGCTAGTGACAGACTACCTACCTCGTCATCTCTGTAAAAAAATCTGGACTTAGGCCGAGAGCTGTTTTGGAACGAATCTACCAGAATCAGAAAACAGTTCTTGTTGTGTCCATATTGTAGTATTGTAGTAGGCGTGTCCATTGTTTGACTAAACTATGAATAAATATTTATATAAGCTACGAAAGCCAAAAAGTGTAAATTATTTTTACTGCCCAAGTTGTTTATTTGTTATGGAAATTCCCATTGCTCTCTAGCAGACACCAAGGTAAAATCAATCTAGCAGTTTACTACCATCAACAAATTGTATTGTATTGCAACTCCGGTGTGTCATATTTACCCCCAGGTTAAAGTATCTTGCCCTTGTTTACAAAGGAAATTGACTCATTATATTCCCGTGTCGAACAGTGATTACTAAACAGTTCCTTTTGTTTACCAATCGACCCAGTCATAGTTCTGTGAACACTGCATGCATTACGAACTAGCATTTCATTATTTTTTTTTTATTATTTTAATGAAAATGCGTTTGTTATATTAGGAGTAATTGATCAACGCAATTTCCTGATCAGTTGTTGTTGAGTTGAGCTAAGAACCGACTCAGGACATTTCCTTATGGGCTCCGTTCCTTCGTTCAATAGCCAGCAAAGAGTCACACTCCTAATCTTTCCTACCACTATCTGATTGAATGTTCTCCTGGTCTTCCCTCTCAGTGTTGAGATTATACCAGAACACCTGCCACCCCCCGCAATCCAATCCTTTCCACTACGGATTCTCATTCTGTTCCTCCACCTTCAACACCTGGTCCCACAGGCGCACGACCAACTCTCCCTTGTCCATAAGTAATCGACTACCAAGATGTGCATTCCCTGCCAGCCTATCAGCCTGCTCATTCCCCTCTCACTCCCGCATGGCCAGGCAAAAAAAAAAAAAAAAATACAATTCGTACAATCTGTGACCTCTGAAGCGAGGTGAGACATTCCACACGAAACATTCCTCTCTCCATTTTACTAAGCATTTCCTCCATTCCACGATGAAGACAAAATGTATGTTGCAGTGGTCTCCTCTAACCAACGGAATGCCGATGACGATGTGACTGCTTCCGAAGGTCGAAGAAGGTTCTGATTCAGAAGGTCGACGCTAGATCTGTACGTAGACAGTGGACTTCATCTTCGTCCCGGGACATGCGGGAGTCAAGGGAAATTAACGAGCTGATAATCTGGCTTGCTCTGCACCACCTGTAGATGGCCAGCCCATGGATCGTGCCGATGTTATTAACGTCCTTAAAGATATGGCGAGAACGGAGGACTTTGACGTCAGTGAATCCATATCGCTGTCCAGGATGAAAGACTTGGGAGTAAGAATCGGCACGGCCAGGCGCGAGAGGTACATCGGGAAAACGAAGTGCCTCGTCAACCAACACAGAACTGGCACTATTAGCCACCGGACGCTGATGCATATGCTGGGGGTGGGGGTGTGGAGGATCTGAGCACCTATGGACCTGTCCGGAGTGCAATGAAGATACCCCAACTGATAACTGATAACTGACTGCTTCCACCCCCATTAGCATGCTGGAGGTCGTAGCCTCATATGCCATACTCTCCTTTTTAAAGAATCGACCACGTTAAAAGACATAACACTCTTATAAAAACCATAGGCCTACTGGAGGGCAAGGTTGAGGGCAAGCGAGCAAGAGACAGACAACGATACAAGTGGGAAGATAACATCAAGAGATAGTCTTACAGAATGTACAGTCAAGGCGAGAGAAAGTGTTGGAGATCCATTGCAGCCAACCGTCATTGTGAAGACGGCACCTGATTGATTACCAGTCTCATATGTCCTCCGGTTTCAAGATGGCGACGGACGGTCGTGTTGTTTTGTGATCTTAACTTTTTCGCGTAGGAGATGGATTTATTCATCTCTTGCGTGTAATTTGTGTGCCAGGATGTAAAACCAGGAGTTTCTACTCAAGATCTGTGCCGGTGCTTCGGAGTTTCGTGCATCGAGCCAAGCAATCCTTGAGTGAATTTTTCGCAGCGTGTGTGGTTTCTGTGGTTTTCGGTTTTTCAACATGGCGGAAAACGGGTGTTCTTCGAGCGGTCGGCAGTAAACCTAATGAGGCGACTGGGGTGTCGGGCAGGCCGAAAACGACAAGGTAAGCGTGGTGGTTTATGGCGTTCTAGACTCAAGTGTCACCGTCTGGAACTCAGGAATATCCGTATTCTGTATTGGAACAGCGCCAGTGTAAAACAACGGGGCTCTATTCTAGAAACCCTGGTTTAAATGAATGACATTGTAGCGCTCCAGGAGACGAGACTGGGCGATCAGCTACTCCGATTTGCCGGCTTCAAATGTTTCTACAACAGACGACATCTGGGAATGGCGATTCTCATTCGCGACAGCGTCAGAGTGGCGTCAGAGCTAGACATGTCCAGTTGGGACCGTGACGATATACAAATACAGGCGTTAAGAGTTCAATCCAGTCTACCATTCGTGTTGGTTAATGTTTATGCCCGCAACGCGAGTATGGATTCCCAGAAGTGGCAGTGCTTAAGTGACATATTAGGTCACGAGAGAAATGTTATTTTCTGTGGCAATTTCAACGCTAAAGGCAGATCATGGGGAAACATTTCCTCCAACACACAGAGGGAGGAGCTCGAGACTGCACTTGAAACCATTGACCTGGTTTGTATCAACAGTGGCTGTGTCACCAGGACAGCAAGCCGTCAAGGCGATGAGGACAGTGCTATTGATCTGGTGCTGGTTTCTCCTTCACTCACTACAGTGTGTAGATGGGGTGTCCTAGGACACCACGGCAGCGACCACCATCCTTGCAGCATATTGGTGGAGAAAGGCAGAACCAGGCAGCACAAGCTAACGGTCAAGACTTTTCAGTATGACAGCACAGGGCAAGATGTGGTGAGTAAAATAAGACGTGACAAGCGCAGAAAGCTTCAGGGCAGGATAAAAAGCTGGGAGCAGCCACCTTGGTGGAATTTCGAGGTGGAGAAGGCTTGGGTGGGTAAGCGTAGTGCTGTAAGGAGATGGCAAAATTCCAAGAAGAACAGAGCTGGCCATCCTAGTCCCTGCATGCACTTAGAAAGAGAAATGCACACAAAAGTAAGCTATTAAAAAACACTGGTCAATGTGGTTAAAAGTGAAAAATGGGCAGAGGTGTGTCAAAGAGTAAGCACAGACAAGTCACTGAAATTGTTTTGGCGACTACATAAAAGCGTGAGTGGGGTAGTCAAGAATAAGAGCATTTCTGACTTCCAAGGTGCTGACCTCATCTGGCAGAGAGCAAGTGCAAAGCCCTCTTTGAACGCTATCTAGAGCAGAGCAACCAGACAGACATGGGAGGCCGAAATCTTGCCAAGGAGGTCACCTCAGACTGATGGCATAAGATACGACGACATCAATAGGTGTACCGACAACGAGCTAGAGAAACTAGCAGACATGTACAACAACAGTATAGGGAGTCCTAGCATCAAGGAGGAGTGGTTACACAGCTATTTGATTCCCTTGCCGAAGCCTGGCAAAGACCACACAAACATTCAGGGATATCGAGTTATAACCATGCAAAATACAATAGGCAAGCTGCTGGGAAAGTTAATAGCCAGGAAAATATCAAGCCAGCTAGAGAGGCAAGGTGTTTTCCCACCTACCTTGGGTGGGTACCGTCCAAAAAGAGAAACCTGGACGAATGCAGCAGTTTTTGCCCATGCTATCTATGAAGGTTTCCACTCAGGCATTGAAACCTTTGCTGCAGCGATTGATCTTGAGGACGCGTACAACAGAGTACCATTGGATTTTTTAGTGCTTCAGCTTCTTCAACTCAAAATAAGTCCATTCCTTCTTAGTGGATCGCTGCAGCTCTCTTCCAACGGAAAGTAGTATTTAGATGTGGCAGTTGGACTTCGGAACCAACAACAATATATCCTGGCCTACCACAGGGATAACCATTATCTCCGGTACTGTTCAACGCCTACACAGTGAGAATCACCAGTGAGCAGATCACTGGACCTGGTAGGACATTGTCATATGCCGATGATGTTTTAGTGTATCGTCAGGGTAGGATAAAGATCAGGTTGGTGTGGAACGACAAACCGAACTCAATCGCATAAGTACTTGGTGTGATGAAGCTGGGGCAATGGTCAACCCAACAAAGGCAACAGTGACTTGGTTCTCGTTGAATGATCATATTGTCAACACTCCAGCACCAACTGTAAAGCTGTGTTCAGAGACGGTGGAAAGAACGCAGGCAATGAATTACCTGATGATACGGTTTGATCGAAGCCTTGCTTATAATGAGCACATAGTCCAGGTGATAACAAAGGCCAAGCGGGGTTTGGCATGCGATGCGGGTGATGGCGGCTGGTAATGTTTGTTTTTGAGTATGCAGTGGCAATCCTGACTCTCAGCCGTAGACAGATAAAAAGGATGGAAAGGATACAGAATGAAGCTATGCGCATTATTCTTGGATGTACAAGAGATACAGCATGCAGGGCGATGCGCTACCTTTTTGATTTTCCAACCATTGAAGACAGAATACAAGTTTGCAGAGCACGCGCCTACCTCAGAGTTAACGCAAACATACAACATCCACTGCATAGTGAAATTATGAAGGTGAAGGGCAGCAGGTTAAAAAGAGGACGGTCGTGGATGGGTCAAGCCGAAGACATTCTTCAACAGGTGTGTTTACTTGAGGACTTAGAACCTGGCGAGGAGTGGGTACAAGTGCCAACAGATTTCTGCACATCATTTTCAGTTTGCATCCAACTAGATAGAAAATGCAGACAAGAAAATCCGGCTGCTATGGAGGCTGAAGTACAAGCGTTGATTTTCGAGAATTGTCTAGACGGTGATGCTGTCATCTACACAGATGGGTCGGTAGTCCGACATGTGAGAAGCTCATGGGCCTTTACGGCTCGGGCCGGAGGGATACGTGTGAAGGAGGACTCTGGTGCTTTCACTGAAACCATAAGTAGCCTGACTATGGAAGTCATGGCAGTAAGTAAAGCAATAACATGGCTCGAGACACAGACATTCAATAGGGCATGTTTCCTTAGCGACTCAATGAACATGATCAAGGGGATAGAGGTGGGGTGGATCCGAAGAGAATGGTTGCTGTCTCTGGAGAGGTCTCGCTGGCAAAGATTAGTTTCATCTTCGTGCCAGGGTGTAGCGAAACCCCAGTGGCCCATGTCCTCATACCTATCCGCTCAATTCCTTCGGAGTGGGATTCTCTGGAGTACTTTCATAACCCGAGCATTTGACACGAATACTTTGAAATCTATCTGTTCTTCGGGAAAACCCAATGGCGCGCCTTGCACCAAATAAGACCTAGGGTAATGGTTTGGGCGTGAAAAGTCCGTTGTCAACCTTGTCGGTTGTGGTCGGCACAATGTATTAAAGTTTTAAAGAATTTTACAGATAAAGTGCCGCATCCTACGGCTGGGGTATAAAAGGATCCTTCTTTTGACGGCGAAGATAGCCGGAAGTTTCGACAGAGTATCGACATAGAACATTTTGTTTACTATGAAGTCCCTGCTGCTGTTGGGCTATACCAGATAGAACCACGGCGGGCCCGAACGAATACTTTCAGACATCTCGGCAGGCGTTTCGTTGAGCTGTGATCGAGTATGTTTGCATTTTGGGCTAGATCCCGCCTAAGTCACGGACACACCGTACATATATCCTATTTATTCTCCTTGAGTATTTCCCCACCAAAATTGTGCCCCGTGATCCCAGGGCACTTTCCCTAACCATTGGACACACTACATTCGTGTAGGACACGGAAACTTGGAATCCTGGATTCATGGAACCCTGTTGTTCGAACAACCTACGCGGGAAATAAAGACCAGTGAACTTGCCATGAGGTGGTTGTGAATTCATGGGACAATATGGAAAACGATGATCTAGGAGATTTATATTTGTGTTGATATTGTATGGACTAGTTTTCTCTCTAGATTGTGTGTAGATGATTATGAGTTAATTGTCAGATATTTTTTTTCTGTGCTGTTATGTATTGAGTTATTAAATTTACAATTACAAATATGTTGAAGAACGTCATGTTGTATGCGTGTCAGCCAGAACGACCCTGCAGGAAATAGGTCCTGAGGTCGAATAGAGAGTGACAGTGAGTCCGGGGGAAACGGAGGAGGGTTGGCAGGGAAAGACCTATTCAAAGCCAGGGCTATGAAATATACATGAGAAAATTGAGACATAGTTATTTGGGACCCTCCACTTAGCTTGTTACAATTTCTGGGGGCACGTCGCGGGATATTTTAAATCCTGGTGGAGCTCTGGCTGATATAGGGATAGGGGACAGATATTCTGGTCTAATATCAATAGGTTCTGCTTACCGTACCTGGCTATTGTCTATACTCTTCCTGACACAGACTGACGACATACGAAGTGTTGTGGTCGTGTATTATATCCATTTGTCCATTACCTATTCACTTACCCTCTGAGTTAAGATGGCATCCGCGAAATTTAATGTGGCTGAAGTGCAGGCTACAGGGCGTGAGATAGGCTATGAAGGGGCTGAGTTACAGAAATATGTTCAAGAAGAGAGAGATTTTCGACAAGCTGAGCGCGAAGCTAAGAAAATTGAGGCAGAGCGCGAAGCTAAGAAATTCGAGGCAGAGCGCGAAGCCAAGAAAATTGAGGCAGAGCGCGAAGCTAAGAAAATCGAGGCAGAGCGCGAGGCTAAGAAAATCGAGGCAGAGCGCGAAGCAAAGAAAATTGAGGCTGAGGCTAGGAAGATGGAGGCCGAGCAGGCAGCCAGAGACCATGAGTTCCGTATGAGGCAGTTGGAGCTGAAAGCTCAAACTGCCAAGGAAAGCGAGGGTGCAGTTGGAGGCGCAGTTCTCCCTGACTCAACAACTTCTAGTGGCGGTCCATACCAGGCAATGAAGTTCCCATTACTCCCGTTCGATGAACACAAAGATAAGATCGACCAGTATCTTCACAGATTTCAGTCGATGGCTTTGGCTATGGGATTGGAACGTGGGAAATGGAACTTGAAACTCTCACAGGGCCTGAGGGGGACCGCGTATGAGGTCTATTCAAGGTTGCCACCTGGTATGGAGAATGATTATGAGGCCCTGGAAAAGGCATTATTGAAAAGGTTCCAGATGACAGCCCATACTTACCGACAACAGTTCAGAAAGTCGAGGAGAGAGCCAGGAGAGATGTTCTCAGCATACAGTGTTAGACTTAAGTCTTACCTTTTGAAATGGATGTCATTAGCAGGATTTGCCAACGACTATGAAAGTTTAGAAGAATTAGTGGTCGTGGACCAAATGAAGAGGATGATGCCTAAGCCATTGCAAACCTTCTTGGTTGAAAATGGGACAGAAAGGTTAGACGTAGTCAACACATTGGCGGAAAGGTATGTGCTAGCTCATGGGGATAATGGGGAACTGGCACAACCCAATCTCCGATCACCAGACACTGGGCCTGGAAAGAAGAAGAACCCCAAACCCACTCACACCAAAAAGGAGGATCCTTTCGAAAAAGTTCCCATTAAGAAAACCTCTGGTAAGAGTCCACCTGGATCTCCCAAAAGAAAGTGGAGTGAAAAGTGGTGCGCCTTCTGCAAATCTCCCACACACAATACGGCCGATTGCAGGCGCAAACAGAAAGACTCTCACTATGCTGCCTGTCTTGTAGAAACCGGGGAGGGGTCTAACAAGGAGGTAGAAGGGAGGGATCCTGGGAACAAAGATTCAGAAAAACCACCAGTAGTAGAGACGGTTCTTGTGAACGGACAACCAGTCGAGTGTCTCTATGACACAGGTCTTCAGTTTGAGGCCGTAATTTCATCACACTTAGTGAGCCCAGAGCAGCTAACCGGGGAATCCATTGAGATTCAAACGGCGACAAAGAGTGCGGTAGCGATGTCTCTTCCAATTGCGAAGGTGGACATCAAATCAAAATATGTTACCGGCACTATTCAGGCAGCCGTTCTGATCGATCCTATCTTCCCGATGATCTTGGGTTTCCGCTACGTCTTCCTAGGGATCCCAAACGAACCCATGTACGTAGGGGCGATGCAAACCAGATCTCAATCGGAGGAGGAGCAGACGCCGGCCTTGATCGTGAATCCCTTGCCTGGGGAGTTACGAGCTGCTCAAAGCCAGGATGCTACATTGCAACCTTGCTTCAACCAGTTGCCAAAAAGTGCTGACCCACCAAGACGGGGTCAGTATTATATGAAGAATCGGTTACTGTACCGGAGAGCCGGAGTGGAGGAACGCCAGCATGGACAGCTGGTAGTTTCTAAGGCATATCGGGAACAGCTTCTTCATATGGGACACACTATTTCTTTCAGTGGACATATGGGTGTCGGGGCAACACTTCAGCGCATTTCCTGCCATTACTACTGGCCAGGGATGACTGGAGATGTGCGTAGGTACGTCAAGTCGTGCCCAGAGTGCCAGCGTGTGGCACCAAAACACTGGACGGCTCCGGTAGTCTTGGGTGATATGCCCATTATGAACTCTCCTTTCGAGAGAGTTGCCATCGATCTGGTTGGTCCTCTTCCTCGGACTAGGAAGAGGAATATGTATATTCTGACGATGGTGGATTGCTGTTCCATGTGGGGCGAGGCGATACCGTTGGCCACCATCGACTCTAAGCGAGTGGCTGATGCACTGATGGAGACTTTTACTCGGTTGGGATTTCCAAACCAGATCCTAACGGACAATGGGTCTCAGTTTTGTGGTAAGCTGATGGAGGAAGTCTTTCGTATCTTCCAGACTAACCACATTCACACAAGCCCATACCACCCTCAGTCTAATGGGCAGGTAGAGAGGTTTAATGGTACCTTGATGACCATGCTTAGGAAGCTGGCTCAAGAGAAACCAGACAGATGGGATGAATATATCCCAGCCGCCTTGTTCGCCTATCGGGAGGTTCCCCATAGGTCAACCGGGTTGCCACCAGCCACTCTATTATTCGGGAGGCCAATCAAGGGTCCCTTAGAAGCCCTATTGAGATGTTGGACAGAGGAGGAGACTTCCGAAGAGGTGGTATCTTCCTACAAATACGTCGAGGAGTTAAAGAAGAAACTCCAGACAGGTTGGGCTTTGGCGGCTCAGAATCTGAGAGCGGCCAGAAAGAGACACGCGGCCTACTACAATAGAAGGACGAAAGATAGGTCTCTGAAGGTGGGGGATCGGGTTCTGTTGTTACTTCCAGTAGGTTCCAATAAACTCGAGATTGGTTGGCAGGGGCCTTTCCCGGTGGAAAGGGTTGTGTCCCGTACCAATTATGCTATCCGGATCAGGGGGAAATCTAAAATCTTCCACATTAACCTCCTCAAAAAATATGAGGAACGATCCGATGGTACTTCTCTCCCACTCATGACTATGGCGGTCGCGATGGAAACTGAATCGGGCGAAGACGCGGATAGGGAGTATCCTTTACACCCTGGGGAAACCTATAAGGATGTACATATAAATCCTGATCTGTCGGCTGAAGAAACAGAACTAGTCATCCGTTTGTTGGAGTCCCATCAACAGATTCTTACCGATCGTCCAGGGCGGACAGGGTTGGTTGAGTTTGATATGACTCTGACTACCCAAGACCCCATTCGCCAAAAAATATATCCAGTGCCCTTTGCGAAAGAGAAGGCCCTGGAAGCCGAAATCCAGAAGCTTCTGGATGATAACATCATAACTCCTTCGACTTCTCCTTATAATGCCGGGGTTGTCTTGTTGAGAAAGCCAAGCGGGGAGCACCGCTTGTGTATTGATTACAGGCATTTGAACAGTTGTACGACATTCCAAGTTGAGCCGTTACCAAACACAAATCAACTGTTTGCCAGATTAAATAGGGCAAAGTACTTTTCAAAAATCGATTTAAGCCGGGGATATTATCAGATCCCTGTGAAGCCTGAGGTTCGACCCTTGCTCGCTTTCAGTACTCCGAGCGGCCATTACGAATTTAAGGTGATGCCTTTTGGGCTGAGCAATGCGCCCAGTGTGTTCACACGCATGATGAGAAAGTTATTAGACCCTTTAAGGGATCCCTCTGTCGTCTCGTTTATGGATGATATTCTCATCGCTTCTGGCAATCTTAAAGATCACCTGAAATCCTTGGAACAGATATTCATAAGATTAAAAGAGGAGGGGTTAACTGCCCGTCCAGCCAAATGCATGATTGGCTATCACTCCTTAGAATTTCTGGGACATACTATTACCCCGGGGGGTTTGGTACCGGAAGAAAAGAATGTAGAGAAGATCAGACTCGCACCCCGTCCTAAATCCAAAAAGGATGTTAGGTCTTTCTTGTCTCTGTGTGGGTTTTACCAGAAATTTATTCCGAAGTTCAACGAAATTGGGGCACCGTTAACCGAAACCCTGAAGAAAGGATCGCCAGATCCTATAGTCTGGACCCCGAGCTGTGAAGAGGCTTATGGGAAGCTGAAACAGGCTTTGGTGGATAGGCCAGTCCTGCAACTCCCAAATTTGGAGAAAACGTTTGTTCTAAGAACCGACGCGAGTAACATAGGGATTGGAGCAACTCTGTTGCAGGAAGGGCGAGATGATCCTACTGTGCTATGTCCGGTGGCATATGCCAGTAGAAAACTGTTACCCGCGGAACGGAATAATCCACCGTCGAACGGGAATGTCTGGCTCTAGTGTGGGCGGTACAGAAATTTCAACCTTATCTGTATGGAGTACCGTTCAAAGTACAGTCCGACCATCAACCTCTGACGTTTTTGGCAACTTCTAAGAAACTGAACGCAAGGTTAATGAGATGGTCATTGCTCTTACAACCGTATCAGTTCACGATCGAATACATCCCCGGAAGGGAGAATGTGGGAGCGGATTTTATGTCACGGCATCCTATGGTCGAAGGTGAGGGGGAGGTAATTCGAACAGAACCTCTGGCAGTTGAAAGTTCGTAGGGTTCGACTTTCTTAAGAGGGGGCCTATGTAGCGAAACCCCAGTGGCCCATGTCCTCATACCTATCCGCTCAATTCCTTCGGAGTGGGATTCTCTGGAGTACTTTCATAACCCGAGCATTTGACACGAATACTTTGAAATCTATCTGTTCTTCGGGAAAACCCAATGGCGCGCCTTGCACCAAATAAGACCTAGGGTAATGGTTTGGGCGTGAAAAGTCCGTTGTCAACCTTGTCGGTTGTGGTCGGCACAATGTATTAAAGTTTTAAAGAATTTTACAGATAAAGTGCCGCATCCTACGGCTGGGGTATAAAAGGATCCTTCTTTTGACGGCGAAGATAGCCGGAAGTTTCGACAGAGCATCGACATAGAACATTTTGTTTACTATGAAGTCCCTGCTTCTGTTGGGCTATACCAGATAGAACCACGGCGGGCCCGAACGAATACTTTCAGACATCTCGGCAGGCGTTTCGTTGAGCTGTGATCGAGTATGTTTGCATTTTGGGCTAGATCCCGCCTAAGTCACGGACACACCGTACATATATCCTATTTATTCTCCTTGAGTATTTCCCCACCAAAATTGTGCCCCGTGATCCCAGGGCACTTTCCCTAACCATTGGACACACTACATTCGTGTAGGACACGGAAACTTGGAATCCTGGATTCATGGAACCCTGTTGTTCGAACAACCTACGCGGGAAATAAAGACCAGTGAACTTGCCATGAGGTGGTTGTGAATTCATGGGACAATATGGAAAACGATGATCTAGGAGATTTATATTTGTGTTGATATTGTATGGACTAGTTTTCTCTCTAGATTGTGTGTAGATGATTATGAGTTAATTGTCAGATATTTTTTTTTTCTGTGCTGTTATGTATTGAGTTATTAAATTTACAATTACAAATATGTTGAAGAACGTCATGTTGTATGCGTGTCAGCCAGAACGACCCTGCAGGAAATAGGTCCTGAGGTCGAATAGAGAGTGACAGTGAGTCCGGGGGAAACGGAGGAGGGTTGGCAGGGAAAGACCTATTCAAAGCCAGGGCTATGAAATATACATGAGAAAATTGAGACATAGTTATTTGGGACCCTCCACATAGCATGTTACACAGGGCATGCGGGAGTTCAAGGAAATGAGCGGGCTGACAAGCTCGCAGGTGAGGCTACGGTGGAGGGCGGACGCGCCATGGACCAGGCTGACATTCTGAATGCTCTACGAGAAGTAAAACTTTTGCGAGAACCAAGTGATGACTGTGAATCTACAACCATGGCCGACTGCGAGAACAGCAAATTAAAAGAGGGGTGGCCAAACAACTACGCAGGAAGCCAAAGAAGATTGATAAACCAACACAGAATTGGTGTCGTTAGCCGCTACACGCTGCGGGATTTGCTGAGGAGGGGACTGAATGGTTCGATGTGCAATGAGGATGATCTGTCGACTAACTAACTAGTCTCATGTGTCGCATTTCAATCAATCAATCATGTGTTCGGTCTCTACTGTCATTATTGAGTTGAGTTGAGTCAAGAACCGACATCACTGCACTCAGGACATTCCCATACGTGCTCCGTCTCTTCGTTCAACAGTCAGCGAAAAGTCATACTACTAATCGTACCCACCGCTATCTGATTAAAAGTTCTCCTGATCTTCCCTCTCAGTTTTGAGATTTCCAGAACCCCTGCCGATTCCCCGCAATCTCATTCTTTCCACATATGGGTTCTCAATCTGTTCCTACGTCTTCTCCACCTGGTTCCACAAGCGCACGACCACCTCCCCCTTGTCCATAGGCAAAGTTCCACCAAGAGGTGCATTCCCTGCTAGCCTAGCAGCCTGCTCATTCCCCCGTACACCCGCATGGCCAGGGCAAAATATCCATACAATTCTCACGATCTGTGACCTCTGAAGCGACGAGAGCCATTCCACAAGAAACCTTCCTTTCTCCACCTTGCTAAGCATACTCTTTGAATCCGTAATGAATACAACTACTGTCATTATTGTCGAACCGCAGTGTCACAACACACGAGTTAAACATAGTTTCCACAGACCAGTACTAATAACCCCAGATAGTTTTATAAGAATTTATCAAGGACAGAATAGTCTAATTTGTAAATAACATTCCTTCAAGATGGACATAGATAAATTGCATATGGCTTGACAGACTTCCTCGTTACTAAGAGTGTTCCTATACTAGAATTGCAATATATTTTTTTTAAATTTTTTTTTTTTTTTTTTTTTAAATTATTTATTATAATTACATATACATCAAAATAACAATGATTATAATGGAATAAGTGTGACAGACCACGTTGAATGTGCATGACCTCAAGCACACGTGGCGAGAGTATAGGCAATGCAAAAAGTTATGACGATATGAATCCCTGATTATCTCAGTACTTTTTAATAATAGCCCTTTCATTCCTGTAGAACTGTCCTATAAGTTTATTACCCCTCTTAATACGAGGGGAAGTCAATAAGTAAGTCACAAATGGCGGTGGAAAAATAACTAAATATGATAACAACTTGAAACCAGATTATTTTTATACATACATTGTCCCTTTATTTCTCAACATATTAGGAGCGTTCACTTGACATCCGTTCGTGCCGCACCGTGCGTAATTGCGTACGTTGAATATGATCATGTCATAGTCATGTGATATGAACTGACCAATGAATAAAAGAGCACGTGTTTATCGTCCCATGATGCATAGGTTCTGTTTCTGACCGTTGAGAAAATGGCCGGGTTGATCTAAAATCCGTCCAAAGAAGCTCAAAGAGCGGTGATTCAATTTCTTTCATTTGAAGGATGTCGACCAGTGGACAGTCATCGAAGAATGCAGGCAGCGTACGGTAACAAATGTGTGTCGAAGACAACAGTGACAGACTGAGCACGCATGTTTCGGAAAGGACGTTAGTTCACGATAGATCTTCGACGGCCGGGTCTGCTACGAACAAATCTCTACCGAGACTAACTGAATAAGTAAAGAAACGATAAAAGTAGTGGTATTTCAATTGCGCTTGCACTCCCACCTATGCTACACCTTCATGTGTCTTCACAAAGTAGGACTAGAGTCAAGCTCAACAGGGTCTTCTTTCCCCGCTGATTCTACCAAGCCCGTTTCCCTGGCTGTGGTTTCGTTAGATAGTATAGATAGGGACAGTGGGAATCTCGTTAATCCATTCATGCGCGTCACTAATTAGATGTCGAGGCATTTGGCTACCTTAAGAGAGTCATATACATCCCTGCCTAACACCTCTCTTAATAGGTTGATATTGTCCCACTTCATTATCAATCCTTTTATATATATATATCATATGCACCAACCAAGCATTATAACAAGAATTGCCATGGCGAAGGTAGCCTTTTGCAAGATGAAAAACATACTGACCAATAAAAAGATATCAATTGAAACGAGAAAAAGAGTGTTGAAGTGCTACATAGAACCTGTACTTTTATATGGTTGTGAAGCGTGGACAATGAGCAGACAAGCTGAAAAACATCTGATGGCTGTGGAAATGTGGTTTCTGAGGAAAATGCAAAGAATACCATGGATAGACAGAAAAACCAATGAATAAGTCCTGCAAGAAACAAATGAAGATCGTAAACTGATTAGAGACATTACACGTAGACAATCAAAATTCTTTGGTCATGGTATGAGAAGAAATGAATTGGAGAACTTGGCGACAACTGGCGAGATCGAAGGGAAAATAGACCAAAGGGAAGACCTAGAAGCAAATACCTGGATGGCTTGGCCACGTGGCTTGGTCGAGACAGACACACGGAGCTGATCCACGACTCTGGTGATCAAGTGAGATGGCAAAACATGACCGCCCACGCATATCAGCATGGCACATGATGGATGGATGGATAGCACCATATGACCAATGCGTCACAAGGCGTGTAAAGGGGTTCTTGTGTGCGTCAGCACACATAATAAGATTAATATGTTTCAAGTATTGATTTGTAAATACAGAGAGGGATAGAAGATACAGGGCACTTGCACAAAATATCCTAGACAATATACTCTCATTTATATCATATTCATCACCATGTGCCATGACGATAAGCGTGGGCGGTTATGTTACGCCATTTTACACGATCACCAGAGTCGTGGACCAGCTCTGTGTTCTTGTCTCAACCATGCCACGGTTCCAACCTATCCAGACATTTACTTCTCTGCCTTCCCCTTGTTCTTGTCCCATTAATCTTGCCAGTTGTCACCAAGTCCTTCAAGTTTATTTCTTCTCACAACGTGTCCAAAAAGTTTTGACTGTCTCTAATTTCTCAAATCACTTTACGCTTTTAATTTGTTACTAGCTTGTGTTCGCTGGCTGTCACCTGCAGCGCGAAGTCCTGTATGTCGGATGAAGACATCCTGTTGTCCAACATCAATGTGATGTCATACCGGACATGGGGTTTGCGCGAGTAACCGTTGTTTTAATTTGTTTCTTGTAGGGCTTGGCTCAATCAATCAATCAATCAATCAATCAATCAATCAATCAGGTGCCGTCTTCACAATGAAGGTTGGCTGAAATGGATCTCCAACACTGTCTCTCGCCTTGACTGTACATTCTATAAGACCATCTCTTGGTGTTATCTTCCCACTTGTATCGTTGTCTACCTCTCGCTTGCCCTCAGCCTTGCCCTCCAGTATGGTTTTTATAAGAGTGTTATGTCTTTTAACGTGGCCGATTCTTTAAAAAGGAGAGTATGGCATATGAGGCCACGACCTCCAGCATGCTAATGGGGGTGGAAGCAGTCAGTTATCAGTTATCAGTTGGGGTATCTTCATTGCACTCCGGACAGGTCCATAGGTGCTCAGATCCTCCACCCCCCCCCCCCCCCCACCCCAGCATATGCATCAGCGTCCGGAGGCTAATAGTGCCAGTTCTGTGTTGGTTGACGAGGCACCTCGTTTTCCCGATGCACCTCTCGCGTCTGGCCGTGCCGATTCTTACTCCCAAGTCTTTCATCCTGGACAGCGATGTGGATTCAATGACGTCAAAGTCCTCTGTTCTCGACATATCTTTAAGGACGTTAATAACATCGGCACGATCCATGGGCTGGCCATCTACAGGGGGTGCAGAGCAAGCCAGTTTATCAGCTCGTTCATTTCCCTCGACTCCCGCTTGTCCCGGGACGAAGATGAAGTCCACTGTCTACGTATAGATCTAGCTTCGACCTTCTGAATCAGAACCTTTTTCGACCTTCGGAAGCAGTCACATCGGCATTCCGTTGGTTAGGGGAGACCACTGCAGCACACATTTTGTCTTCATCGACAGATGGTTAGTCTACTACAGACCACCCACATGAGATTGCTGTTAACTTTGTTGCAGGTTGTTGTGAAATCACCCGCTGATAGAAACCACACATGGCTACAACAAAATATAAATTGCCAACGATCTAACCACCATATACATCTTCTTAGTGGCTCATTCGCCACATTACGCTTGTGGCTCAATAGTAAACTAATAATAAGATTCGCTAACCTTTACACGAACATAACATAACCAAGTGATGAACTTTTAAATTGTGTGTGAAGAACTTGGTACAGTGGAATAAATCAAAAGTTAGTAGCAAGACAAATCCAATTAAACTCAGCCTGGAGAGGAGTGAATGCTCATCGTCGCCTGAGAAAAAGGGGCAGAGACAAGATTTTGAAGACACGACTGCCAAGCTGTGAAGATAAGAAGCCTAAGCTAAGTGGCAGAACTCCCGTCTGCGCTACATCTCAACTACCTAATAATAGAAATAGGCCAAGAGCCAAAGATAACAAGTCGGTGATTTAATGTTCAACGGACAATAATAGTTCAGTAAGTCAAAACTAAAGACTCGAATAGACCTTAAGTGTTAATAGTAATATATAAATATGGCATATGTAAACCCGCCGGTCTCCCTGCTCTAGGGGTTACACGACTTTCTCCGTAATCCCGTATACTCTCGTAAGTAACGTGACGTGCGTGAGAATCGGCCGCGGTTCTCTCCGCGTCGGTAACTTACGGGGTATGTGAGCCGGTCGCGCAGAAAGCAATAGCAAACTACTGAGCCTAATCTTGCCAAGAAATCAACAATCAGCTGAAAGATGTTGATGTTGACAGCGATGTCCTGTAAAGTAAAGGATATGCGGGGAAAAAGTATATGTAAACCCACACACGACGGTCGGTGTTTCTCCCGTGGAGAGCGTTTAGCGTTTTATTTTAATAAATCATTTCTATAGTTTTAAATTTCTAATAAAGGATCTCTGTTATAATATTACTTAAAATTAATACAGGGATGCCCCGGTTAACGTCGGGGTTACGTTCTTGGAAAACGTGACTTTAAGTGAAACGACGAATAGCGAAACACTATTTTCCATAGAATTAAATGAACTACAGTGTAATCTGTAATGTTTATTTTGATGATTGTTGATATTTATTGGCTAAAAAGAGGTGAGATGGAGGGCGAGTGTTAGAGTTAATGGGACGTAGAGGCATAAAATTCTACCTCTTCATCTGAGGATGAAACTGCAACCTCTTAATGCCACTGTCTCTGGCGCTTCTCTACTGCTGCTGGATAGGGGGAGAGGGGGGGGGGGGTTGCAACAGGGTGCTGCACTTCATGCTGAGCTCTCTGTACGTCGGATTGCATTAGGTCCTCATTAGACAACTCTTCTCCATGTGATGCAAGCAACTCATCAATGTCATCTTCTGCCATCAATTCAAAGCCAGCTTTAGCGCGCGCACACACACACACACGCACACGCACAATGAAATGTAGCAAACGTATGTCCCCACAATTGTTATAAAACTACGAGACACATGATTTGACTTTAATTACTTTATTGTTTATATACAGCGATTTAAAAAACCAAAAAAAAAAAAAAAAAAAATTACAAAATTAATGTAATGTTTGTTTAAATTGTAAATGAGAGCTCGTCATATATGTGTGTGTGTGTGTGTGTGTGTGTGTGTGTGTGTGTGTGTATGTGTGTGTGTGTGTGTGTGTGTGTGTGTGTAGGCCTGTATTCACGGAAGGATGGGTGGCCATTATTTCCTTTTTGTAACGAAGGTCATGAGCAGGCTTCAAACATTCGCCCTACGACGCTCATGCTATTGCCAGCCTAGCTTCCTAATCGCTACACCAGTGATGTAATATCATCATCATCATCATTTTCCACTTTTGCCGTCAAGCGTGGTGGGGAGGAATAATTACTGCCCCAGCACCCGATGCGTGGCGCTGGATAGTGTCATTCCGTGCGATTGTACATTGCCTTTGATTTCGTCAATCCATTTTCTTCTTGGGCATCCTCTTGGTCTCGTCGCGGATGATCTTTAATGTAGAGCTAGTGATGGTAGTTGATGTTGTTGCATTGTAATGAGATGGCCAAACCACTTGATCTTCTGTCTTTCAATAAGTGTGTTGTTTCAATAAGGTGCCGATCCCACTGTCTGTATGATAACAACATTTCTTACTCAGTCTAGGATTGTTAAATTGCCAGCTCTCATCCGGCATCTCATCTCACAGGTGTTGATTTTGCGAAAATGTGATTTGAATAAGTCCAAGTTTGAGATTGATAGCATAGGGTTGGTGTGGATATACTGTTTATTATCTGTCGTTTTGCTGACATTGGTATATTTGGATGATTCAGTAAGGGTGATAGTTGATATGTAAGTGCACTTGCTTTCTGGCATCTGATTTCGATTTCTCTGTCCAATCTGCCGTCTTCTGTGATCATACTTCCAAGATATTTGAATTCTTTAATGTAATAATATAACTAATAAAATATTGAAATAATGAACAATGAAAAGCAGTTAACTCATTCGGCCCCAGAAGCTTTTGTTAACAGATGCACAAGCGGGGAAATAATCACTATGGTTTTTCGTAATAGATGCACACCGGGGAGATAATCAAAATGGCTTCGCAATAGGTGCGCAAGGGGGAAATAATCACTAAGGTTTCATAACAGATGGACAGAGAGCGAATTAACCACAATGAAAAGTTACGAATGCATTCCTTTTAAAGTGGCTACATACACATAGCAAGTGACTACTAGGGAAGTCAGATTTATATTGCAAACTCGTTTCACCAAATCACTGTCCACTAACACTGGCCGAAAGACACATAGTGGGACTAAGAGGCCCTAAAAAAAATACAGAATAGTTCATAGAATATCGTGGACGAAGAAGTATAAGAAAAATACTGACATTCTACAAAATCTTAACATTGAAGAAAACTGGCTCATAAATAGTAGAAACTGAAATACTCCCAGAAACTGAAATACTTTGGGCATATTAAAGTCCACAGTGACTCGGATAGGACATAGATCGGGAAAGAGTTTAGGTTCTCCCTGATCTCTTAAGTAGTGTCGTCAGATACATACCCTTTTCGGAAAAGGACGAACAACAGGAGGTCCTATGTGCAAGTTGTGCACATTAAAAGTCTCACGGTAGTTGAAGATCACTAAAGAGTAGGCCTAAGGCTACTGCCCTGGCAAAATTATTAGGAAAGAAAAGCTATCCGTGGATAGATAGAACCCATTACCTTGGATGGAATCTGTCTAGATTCTAGAAGAAGCAAATCGTACACATGTGTGTGCCCATGTGTCGGACACGCTGATTTCTGAGGTGCATAACTCAGTATGGCACACTTCGCTCTAAAGTGGAACGAAGAATACATGGAAGAAGGGAACATGGCAGAAAGACGTATTTTGTTGCCGTACAAGACATCGTTAGGCGTAGTGAACTTTGATTTCTTTTATGTTCAATTATAAAAGCAGAAGAAGCTTCTACAACAGCTATATGTCATTAAGATATGTAAGGACGAGAGCAGTGACATGAGGTTATTTTTAACGAGCTATATTATTTTAACAATCGAATTATTTCCTTAATACTACTCAAGACAACGCTAATGT
This sequence comes from Cepaea hortensis, assembly GCA_963921405.1. Taxonomy (NCBI): domain Eukaryota; kingdom Metazoa; phylum Mollusca; class Gastropoda; order Stylommatophora; family Helicidae; genus Cepaea; species Cepaea hortensis. Next base: position 37,335,768 of record OY992888.1, read on the forward strand.
CTTTTAAATTTATCTCAATATTGACAAGTTTCCCTTTCATTTCTTGATCAAGAGTTGTGAGTGACTGTTTCTGATTTTCCAACATCCTGAATTTTTCTGTCACGAGACTTTCGAGATCACTTATATTTCGTTTGACCTCTCGGGTAAACCGAAAATGTCTGCTGGTCATGTTGTCATTCAGAGAAGTGATGCCCCGACGGACAGTCTTCATCTCTGTGCCGAAGTCAGATGTTAGTTTAATCAGCTTTCTATCAAATGTGCTAATATTGTGGATAATTCTTGCAAGCGACTCTATGATGAGTCTTGTGGAAAACATATTGCTATAACTGTCCTCGATATTACTGATTGCCGAAAGCCTTCCCATAACGTCTGTTTTAAAACTAGATATATTATCTAGAGCTTTGTGGAACATAGAGGAAACATTTGTTTGCAAATTATCACATCCTACATGTGACGCCATGGAAGTTCGGAGAGACTCATTCATCCAACTTTCAGTGTTGGCAATTCGTTCTGTAATTGAAGCCCCGACTATATTCATCTGACGCTGTGTCGCGAGAACGCCATCGGTAACATAACTCTTTATAACATCTGTGGAGTTGCCAACTGTTTCGGTTAAAGTTGTCAGCTTAGCCTCGACACTGTTGCTCAGTAACGCCTCCAACTTGTTCAGCTTAAGATCAAGATTGCTCAGTTGCGACTGTAGTTCGCCCTCCATCATACGTTCAATTCGAAGCAGACGATCGTTCATAGATGTTACAATTGACACAACATTAGCAGTTACATTTTCAGTTTTTTCGCTTAACTTAGACACCTCATCAGTTATTAACGTTTGCAGGTTTTTCAGTTCATCCGTAGCTTGATTGCTGGTTCCTGATTGCTTGGCAGGCTGATAAAATCGTTTCTCAGCTGTCGTTACTTTTCCTTTCTGTTTGTCGTTCACGTATTGCAGTTCGCAAATGAAGATGCCGGACAAGCAGCTTGTGTGGGAATCTTTCAGGTGAACTGTAAGGCTCCCTTCTTTGGATAAGAGTTCTCCAATGGCGTTTACGCGAGTAGGATCATCGCCCAGGGCAGGAGCGCCTGCATTAAAGAACGATAGACTTGCTAGAGGCTTCCTGATTTTTTCATTAATGTCTTTCTCGAAAATGACCAACGAGATGATCTGGTGTATATCATTCGCATCCCGATAGTCTGCCCCTGCTTGGCATCTCAGAATAGCACATGTATCTTGTGTCTTCAGCGCCGATGAATTCCTCAAGATGTCAAAAACAAGGGCTGAAAAAAATAATATAGTAGATTTACAACTTAACGAAAATAGATGTAACCTTTGTACTTAATTTATGTGATTATATTTAGCTGATCACTGCCGAAGGATAGTACATCGCCACATGTGACCTCACATTTGGACAGAAGGAAGATATATCGGCACACTAGGGTCATCGTGCAATTTGCTTTGTTGCATGGTATCATCCGCAATTTCAATACTCAGTGAATGGCTACGGTCATTGACCAGTATGGTCACTGCTAAGAAGGAAAGCAATGGCAAGCTACCATCTTTGCAGATGCCAAGAACATTATGTTTTGCGATATCATCGACAATCAGAGAAACGGCGTAAATGGGTGCCCCATAGGAGCAGCCTCGTCCGGTAGGGATAGTCATGTGCACCAGGTGACTCCAGACCATCAGCAGGCTACTAGGTGCAAAAGATTATTATCACTAAAAGTAGGAATATTGAATGTTAGAGCAATGAGTGCAGATGGAAAACTAGATAACATCAAGCAAGAAATGGGAAGAGAGAAAATTAACATATTTTCAGAAATGTTGACGATATGAAAGGAATCATCGTTGGGGGACATAACATCAATAACATTATATATGCGGACGATACAGTATTGATTGCAGACAATGAGCAGGATCTGCAACATTTAGCAGATGCGATTGTTGCACACAGTGAACAACTTCGGTTAGAGTTAAATTGTGCGTCACTAAGAAGAAGGAAATTACCACAATGTAATATACAAGTAAATGGGAATATTTTTCAACGGGTGAATCGATACAATTATATGGAAACCAATCACCAGAAAAATGAATCCAGAAAATTTTTTAAAGAACTGAAGTCAATGAAACGATGGCACCAACAAAACACATATGGTTTAAAAGACAAAAATGGGAATATGATAAATACCAATGAGGAAATGTGCAACACATGGAAAGAATATTTGATTGAATTACTAAATTGTGAAGCTCCAAGTAACATTTTCCCACAGGAAGAGGTTCTAACATGCGAACCACAAATTGAAGAACCTACATTTGAAGAAATTCTATATGTAATCACACGACTTAAAAACAATAAGGCAACTGGGGCTGATGGAATTGCTGCTGAATTTATAAAGGCAGGTGGCCATGCATTACATCTAAAGCTATACGAACTAATAATAAAAATATGGAGGACTGAAGAATTACCCCATGACTGGAAAGAGTCATTATTGATACCTATCTTTACGAAAGGAGACAAGTTCCAATGTGGAAATTATAGAGGAATATCACTACTGTCCACAAGCTATAAGATACTATCAGCAGTATTACTAAATAGACTAAAACCATATTCAGAAGACATATTAGGTGACTACCAGGCGGGTTTTAGACAAAACAGATCAACAATAGATCAGATATTTATCTTACGACAAATAGCCGAGAAACATTGGGAATATAAAAGAGATCTCCATAACATTTTTGTGGATTTTAAAAAGGCTTATGATAGTGTCCATAGGAATAGTCTATGGAATGCTATGCAGGAATTTGGAATACCAAGGAAGTTAATCAACATGACCAGACTATGCATGGAAGATACTTATAATATAGTAACATATAAAGGCAGGAAATCAGACCCCTTCCAAATAACATCTGGCTTGAAACAGGGTGATGCACTATCGCCGCTACTCTTCAATCTGGACTCTAGAGAAAGTTGTAAGGAAGATAAAGGAGGAATGTGATATTGGAGGAACATCCAAGCTGCTTGGTTATGCAGATGATATAGATATTATAGGGCAAAGTGAACAAAAGACATTGGAAATATTGACTCACTTAAAGGAAAAAGCCCAACAGATGGGGCTGGTTATCAACCAAGATAAGACAGAATATATGGTAATTTCAAGAGACGGAATGGCTAAAAACTCTGGCCACATACAAATAGATAATATGACCATTAAAAGAACGGAAACATACAAATACCTGGGTACAATCTTCAACTGCTCCAACATCATAAGGGAAGAAATACAAACTAGAATCAATTCTGGAAATAAGATATACTATGCACTACAACATCTACTAAATTCAAAGGCGCTATCTCGTAACACCAAAATCACAATATACAAAACACTGATCAGACCAGTTGTGCTGTATGGCTCTGAAACCTGGAGTACAACGAAAGGAGACGAAGCCTTGTTACAAACCTTTGAGAACAAAATTTTAAGACGCATCTTTGGACCCATTAGGGATACACAAAGTGGAGAGTGGAAAAGAAGAAGTAACAAAGACATTTATGATCTGTTTAAGTCCCCGCTAATCACTGGTATCATGAAGGCTAATAGACTACAATGGCTGGGGCATATAGAAAGAATGGAAGACAATAGGGAAACAAAACTCGCTTACACTCAGGAAATAAATGACCGTAGACCCCGAGGTAGACCAAGAAGACGGTGGAGAGATAATACATGTACAGACCTACAAGCACTTGGAATCAACGACTGGCAAGAGAAGGTCCACCAGAGAGACGAATGGAGACGGATTGTATTTGCAGCAAAGAACCTCAATGGCTCGGAAAGCTGAAGAAGAAGAAGAATCGATACAATTATCTCGGAGCAGTCATAACATCTGATGGGAGATGCCTTGAAGAGATTATAACAAGAATCGCCATAGCTAAGGCAGTCTTTTGCAATATGAAAAACATACTGACCAATAAAAAGATGTCATTTTCAAAGAGAAAAAGGGTGTTGAGGTGCTACATAGAACCTGTGCATTTGAATGGATGTGAAGCGTGGACAATGAGCAGAAATGTGGGTTCTGGGGAGAATGCAAAGAATACCATGGACAGACAGAAAAAATAATGACCAAGTCCTACAAGAAATAAATGAAAACCGTAAACTGATTAGAGAAATTAGACATAGACAGTCACAGTTTTTTGGTCACGTTATGAGAAGAAATAAGTTGGAGAACCTGGTGACAATTGGCAAGATCGAAGGGAATAGACCAAGGGGAAGACCGAGAAGTAAATACCTGGATGACTTGGCCACATGGCATAGTCGAGACAGGAACACTGAGCTGTTCCACGTTTCTGGTGATCGAGTGAAATGGCGAGTCATGACCGCCCACTTTTTCCGGCATGGCACATGATGGATGGATGGAGACGGGATGACAGCGAGAGAGCATTCTTGGCAGTCTTGTGTCATGGCACGGTGACTTCGCCAACAAATGAACTGATCCATTTCGTCGGAGATCGCAATTTGTGGAGAAGCATGGTCGCCCACGCCATCCGTCAAGGCATTTGCTGATGATGCTGATGAGGTTCACTGGTGAAGGGCGATGGAAATGCGATGACAAAAATTACCAGAAGAACAAATATTACTCTGCAAACATTAAAGCAATTAAAACATTAATGGATTGGAATAGATAGAACAGCAAAAGTCAGAGTACTAAGAGTATACATATTTCCAGTGGCAGCATGCGGGTGTGAAACTTGGACATATAACAAATCAGCTGAAAAGCACATCTACACCTTTGAATATAAGAGTTATAGAAGTCCGAAGAAAGGCCAGACGGACATATTATAAGACTTCTAGTGGTATCATTGGTTTGTGGGACTCTTCGCTGGCTGTTGCTGATGAGGATAGGGCACGTATGGGAATGTCCCGCGTGCTGTGATGTGGGTTCTTGACTCAAAACACACCAATAAGCCAGGCATGGGACAACGGATACTCACGCAAACCTCAGGTCCTGTATGACATCACACTGATGTTGGACAATAGGATGCCTTCATCCGACATACAAGACTTCGCGTTAGAGCTCAAGCCAACGAACACAAGCAAGCAAGCAAGCAACTCATCTCATCTCAACTCTGTTCACTGGTATAGAAACGTACTAAAGTTATAGGGCACGACAAAGGAGAAGAAACAAATGTATGAAACAAGAACTCTTTATTGAAGAAGATTTGTACCTAAAGCAAATAACATTGAGGAAAATGCACATGTAAAGTAAAGATACATGAATGCCTGGAAAAGATCATTGTGGAGTGAGGCGTTTCGAGGAAGGCGAGAAGAGGAAGACTAAGTCGTAGATGGATTCAATATGTGATTAAATGCTGGTGCTGTGGGAAACGAACAGGCGGACAGACCGGCGGAATCTGCACCTCTTGGTGGAGAATCGGTGCATGATAAAGTAGATGTGGTCAGGCCCTGTGTGTATACTTCTGCATAGTGCAGAAGAACGAGTAGATCATCACGGCTTGGAGAAAATGGTGCTGCAGGGAGTAACCAGAGGATATGGCCGACACTAAAATTAAGAGGAAAGCTTAACCAGACATATAATCAGCTGCTAGTGGTACTATTAATATTGAGACTCTTCGCTGGCTGTTGCAGGTGAGGACGAAGCACGTATGGGAATGCCCTGGGTGCTGTCACGTCGGGTCATGACTCAACTCGACTCAGCTTAGTACGTGACTCATAATTTACGCGTGACAACAGAAGCAAGGCTCTGGCTTATGACAGAGAGGTATTTCCAAAGATTGTTATCTGGGCAAAGTTCTGCACAGGACATTCCACTGGATAATGACGGCCGTATTTTCTATTCAAATTGCTAAACGTAAATGTTCCAATCTTTCAAATAGCACACAAGAAAACGGACAAAACCGGATAACTCTTAAGCCCTTTGGAGTATTAAGAATTATATTTAAAGATAATTATTTTCCTTGTGGAAGACAAGTAGTTCTTCTTAAGCCCTTCTGAAAAAGAAATAAAAAGGAATGGGGTTGGGTGGGGGAGAAGAAAAGGAGGATGTGAAGAAGAAGAAGAAGAAGAAGAAGAAGAAGAAGAAGAAGAAGAAGAAGAAGAAGAAGAAGAAGAAGAAGAAGAAGAAGAAGAAGAAGAAGAAGAAGAGTGGAAGGAGGAGGAGCAGAGAGAAGAAGAAGAAGAAGAAGAAGAAGAAGAAGAAGAAGAAGAAGAAGAAGAAGAAGAAGAAGAAGAAGAAGAAGAAGAAGAAGAAGAAGAAGCAGCAGCAGCAGCAGTAGCAGCAGCAGCAGCAGCAGCAGCAGCAGCAGCAGCAGCAGAAGGGGGAGAATGGGAATTAAGAGGAAGTGGATGACGAGGATGTTAATAAAGTATAAGCATTACCTTGAATTTCCACGAACCCGACAGTGATACAAATCCAAGAACTAAAAAGCCGTGGTAACTTCATCGTTCAGCTGTTACAGACTTGTTCAACAGCTCAACAGACATTTGAAAAACCAAAGTCACTTTTCTGTTCTACTCTAGCAGTACCGCTTCATGGGGGAAAGACCTGGTATTGTCATATAAATAAGATTAATATATTTCAAGTTTTCATTAGTAAATAAAGGGAGGGATAGAAGATCATAGACATATTTTTGCTCCAATATGGTGGATAGTCTGATGAGCTGTTAAGGAATCTGGAGTATTTTTACTTCTGGCTAGGGTTTGCTAACGCATTTTCCTCATGCTGAAAAATGAAAATCTTAAAAGTGTGATAGAAATTAAAATAATCAAGCCACTGTCTTGTAACCTGTCAATACTGTTGTTACGGATGGCAAGAGTTCTAAGCACGTGACGTCACGGTGCAGACGAAGACGGCATCAATTAATCAATCAGGTGCCGTCTCCACAATGGAGGTTGGCTGCAATGGATCTCCAACACTCTCTGTCTCTCGCCCTGACTGTACATTCTGTCAGATTGATGTTCGTCCATCTTTTGATGTTATTTTCCTACTTGTATCGTTGTCTACCTCTTGCTCCCTTGCCTACAACCTTGCTCTCCAATATGGATTTTATAAGAGAATTATGTTTTTTAACGTGACCGAAATATTGCACTTGTCTCTTTTTTATTTCTTTCATCGCCTCTCTTTTCCTTCCCAGTTTTTCTAGAACCTCTGTATTTGATTGCTTTTGTTTCCGTGAAATATGGTATACTCGTCTGAATATCCACGTCTCCAGGGCCTCTAATCCAGTTGCTTGTTCAATGTCCAGGATTCCGCGCCATAAAGTAGTGTTGAATATACGTACCATTTGACAATTCTCATTTTTAATGCATTGTTAATCTCTCTAGATTGTAATACTGATTTCATGCTGTTGAAAGCATTGTTGGCCATTCCTATTGTCTTTTTGATTTCTATGTCACTTCTGCCATAATCTACTATAATATGTCCAAGACAGGAGAAACTTGTTACTTATGCTAGTATCTCCCCATTTACTGTGATGTTCATTGATGACCTTTCCTTTCCATTAGCCTTTCCAAGGCTAATTATCATAGTTTTCGTTATTTGGATGTTAATATCTAAGCCAATACTAAAGAACAAACATGTATCAATAACTACTAATAAAGCACTTTACAAGAAAATCTTCCTACCAACTCTATGCTACCAATGCCAAACCTGGACAATGACAGAAAAAAAGAAAAAATCACAACAACAGAAATGATGTTCCTGAGAAGAATACTCAACGTATCAAGAAGAGATAAGATCAGAAATGAAGAAATCAGGACTAAAGTGGGGGTTAAAGCAGCACTAGATATTACTAGAAAGCAGCAAGTCAAATGGTTTGGCCATGCAAGTAGGTTACCAGTCAACAGCATACCACAACAAGCAATGATGTAAGACCAGATGGAAACAAAGGAAGAGGCCGACCATATAAATGTTGGACGGAGGGAATAGCAGAGTCCATAGTAATATCGATTTTTGAAGCCCATAATCGGGCACTCTCACGATGTTTATACTTCACTTCGACACCGCAAGGTACAAGAGGAACATGGTGAGATGAGATGAGATGAATATCTAAGCCACATTCTGCACTACGCCTGTTTATTTGTTCTACTAGGTTTTGTAACTCTTGCTCGCTTTCTGCTGTAACGCGGTATCGTCAGCATAAATAAGATTTTTTTGATTCTTCCAATGATGTTAAGTCCAGGTAGTTCGACTTGTTTAAAAATTCTTTCTGTTTTTAGGTTGAATAGGCTTGGTGACACCACACATCAATAATTATTTCCGCATCTAATAGACGCCGCTTGTTCCCAGTACAAGTTACTAATAAGTAAGATGTCCTTTCAGTCTACTCCTATATCTTAAAGGCATGTAGTTCATGTTGTACTCTATCAAAAGCTTTCTTGTAATCTATAAAACAAACATATATGTGTTTCTAAACTTCTATATATTTTTCTATTAACATCCGCAAACAGATTATTGCTTCTCTGGTACCGCTGTTTTTTTTGGGGGGAAACCCAAATTGTTCTTCAGCTACTTCCCCATCTGTTTTATTTTGAATTCTTTCTTGTATGACCTTGAGTAGTATCTTAGTCATATGGCTCATCAAGCTAATAGTTCTGTAACCCCTACAATCAACAGCTCTTGGCCTCTTGGGTAGTGTGATGAAAATGGATATCTTCAAACCCTTGGGGATGTCCTCAGTATTATATATATATTACATAATTCTGTGACGTTATAATGACTATTTAAAGATGGCCACCTCCTTTTGACATACACCAAAGATGAGCAGCGTTTTGTTTTCCCAGTGTGTGTGTGTGGGGGGGGGGGGTGTGGATGTGTGTGTGTGTGTGTGTGTGTGTGTGTGTGTGTGTGTGTGTGTGTGTGTGTGTGTGTGTATTAGTGAAGGGGTGACACCTATAGAAATTCATCAACGAATGAAAGTCCAGTTTACGATGCATGCCTGTCTGTCCAACGAGTGTATGAGTGGAGTAGAAAGTTTCAAAACGGCCTGACTTCTGTGACAGAATGTTCAAAACCGGGTCAGGTACGCCGAGTTAGTGACCCCAAAGTTGTTGCACACGCGACCAAGCTAATTATTTTGTATACAGGACCACAAGAACGTTATCGACACTTGAGGACTTGATTGAAGGCAGTGGTGACTACGTCGAAACATGATACATTTGTTCTTGACTTTTTCAGAATATATTCATACCCAAAAAATAAGGTTTTCATTTGAGGCGCCCTCGTAGTACTTTTGTTGCCCAGCCACTATGTTAAGTGCATAGAGCGACACTGTGAGCTGTAGATTTCGCGTGGGATGCTTTTACAGCTGCTCGTGGTTTTTTGTATTGTGAACTGCATGTTCAGAAAAATAGAGGGTGGCCGGCTGCTGAACTGGCTGATTTTGCATTATTCAGTAATGTGTGTGAAATTGCTGCTTTTCTAGCTGCTTCAATGGAATATGAACTGTAATTTTCGTGCTGTGTTGGCGTTCTGGCAGCGACCTTATGCGTGTATGCATGTGTGTGATGTTGGTTTGTCGGGACTGCTGTCTGTTCCATTTCTCACAAGGAATTATGTGTGATATTAACTGGCACAGAAACGGAGCATGAAGGTGACCTTTTGCAGTGAGGTTTGAAACGCGACTACCGACTAACTAATCCTAAACAAAAGACAACTGTTATTTCAATAGGAACACCATAGGTTTACAATATCCCTTCAATTCTTTTTGATATCCAGCTGATGGCGCATGTTCGGAGCCCGACCAGCTAGATAGTGTCTGTGTTTTCAAAAAGTATCAGTCAATGTTTTACAAACCATCCATCCATCATGTGCCATGCCGATAAGCGTGGGCGGTCATGATTCGTCATTTCACTCGATCACCAGACTCATGGATCAGCTCATTGTTCTTGCCTCGACCATACCACGTGACGAAGCCATCCAGGTATTTAGTTCTCTGCCTTCTCCTTGTTCTCTTCTTCTCGATCTTGTCAGTTGTCAATAATTTCTCCAATTTATTTCTTCTCATAACGTTTCAAAACAAAATGTTGACTGCCTACGTGTAATGTCTCTAATCAGAGTACGATTTTCATTTGTTTCTTGCAGGACTTGGTCATTGGTTTTTCTATCTGCCCATGATATTCTTTGCAGTTTCCTCAGAAACCACATTTCCGCAGCCATCAAATGTTTTTCAGCTTGTCTGCTCATTGTCCATGCTTCACATCTATACAAAAGTACAGGTTCTATGTAGCACCGCAACACTCCTTTTTTTTCGTTACAGTTGAGGTCTTTTTATTGATCAATACGTTTTCCATCTTGCAAACGGCTTCGTACGCCAGGGCGATTCCTCGACCAATAGCCAGCGAAGAATCATACTGCTAATGGTTCCAACTGCCATCTGATTGAAAGTTCTCCTTGTCTTCCCTCTCAGTTTTGAGATTATTAATAGCCCCTGCAGATTCCCCGCCATACCATTCTCTCCCCATACGGGTGCTCAGCCTGTTTCACCGATTTCTCCACAGAAATATCAATTGGGAAACCCATTGAGGCCAACAAGACAGTTCATAAATCAATGCACATGTATTGTTTGGCACTGATAGAAGTAGAGAGTGTCGCACAAAGCAGGAACTCAGTAGCTTCCGCGACGACCCCATGAGTCTCAGTGAAAATTGTGCCCGTGAACGGAGATACGGAGTGCAGTAACGAACCCACGCTCTTCGGAGCAAGAAGTCATGAAGATAACTTCTCCTACAGTATTTATACACTTCATAATATATTTTAGATATAGTTTTAACCTGTTGCCGGCTTCCTGGCCTAGAGGTTAGCAACTTTTCTCCGTAATCTCGTATACTCTCGTAAGTAACGTGACGACGGTGAGAATCAGCAGTGGTTCGAATCGCGCCGGTAACTTACGGCGTATGTGAGCCGGCCGCTCAGAAAGCAATGGCAAACTACTGAGCGTAATCTTGCCAAAGAAGTCAACAATCAGCTGAAAGATGCTGATGTTGACAGCGATGTCCTGTAAAGAATATGCAAACATTTTTTTAAAACCTGTTACTTACCTATCAATCACAATTCTTTCTGCTGTTATGTCTGCAAACTTGGCGTTAACATCTGCTGAATTGTTTTATCTTAAACACATCACATTCAATGTCTATTTGGATTAAAGTAATCTTTTTCCTCCCGTAACCATTACAGCGTCCAATTCCCTTCTTTGTGAGCTGTGATGACTGCGACAGTAAAGTTCTCTGAACCCTTTGTTTTATAAGTGTTTAGGAATAGAAGAGAACGAGGAACACAAACAGCAAATAGACAAGAAAAAAACCAGGAAGTAGTGCCGCGGTAAGATCACATGCGCTTTAAAAATAACCATGACGTGTTATCAGAGGCGTAGTAAAAGTAAGTAAAAAAAAAGTTTTTTGCATATCCTTTACAGAACGTCGCAGTCAAACCCATCATGTTTTGGCTGTTTGTTATGCCATGGCAAGTTTACGTCTAGTATTTGCCATTACTTCAGTAGTTTGCCATTGCTTTCTAAACGATCATCATCATCATCATCATCATCATCATCATCAAGTGCCCTGCCAGCTGGCGTAGGCGTTCATGGCTCTCCACAGATCGGTGATGATATTCCTCCATGCCACCGTCTCAATTTAAAAAAAGAAAGAAAGAAAGAAAGAAAGAAAGAAAGCTGTTTGATCTAAACGATCAGCACTCATAAAAGTAAGTAAACCACTCATTTACACGCCTACGGATGTACTGGGAATATGGTACTATATCCATATCTGTATCGACAAAATGGTACTCGGTGGCTGATGTGGTCTGTATTAAGTCGGCCGCCTTACTTCACAAGACAGTTCCTGGTACCCATTTAAGGCTGGGTCCACCTGTGAAAACAGGTCACCTGTAAAAATTGACATCCACCCGATGAGGATGGAATATATGACCACCGGAACCGGTCGTCGAGTGTATCAGGGGCGTGGTCTATCATAATCTCCACCAAGTAAACACCAGATACATAAGCATATAGTTCTAGCTCCAGACTTTTACAGACCAATCTGCATTCTAGGGATGGTGTGGTCAATATAAGGCCTTTGCATCCCACTATGTGATTCCTAAGACGAATGTTGCGAATTCCTTGGACTGCCAGAGTAACTAACGATGATTTTCTGAAAGAGGCTGCTAATGAAACTAGAACATTATATACAACAATAAGAGAGACACACACAGCTTTCTTTGGTCATGTGATGAGAAGAGAGGCATTGGAGAACATCGTACGACTGAAAAGATCAATCGAGGGGAAGAGAGGCAGAGATCGACCAATAGAAATGATGCTGGATGGGTTGAGGCGGTGGTAAGGAGGAATATCAGCAGCTGAGTTAATCCAGAACACCATAGACAGAGATATGTGGAGAGACATTAACGCCAACTGGCATGGTACTTGATGATGATGATGATGATGATGATGATGATGATGATGATGATGATGATGATGATGATGATGATGATGATGATGATGATGATGATGATGATGATGATGATGATGATGATGATGATGATGATGTCCCAAGTTAATTCCTAGTCGACAGGTCAATTAAGAAATGAACACTTCGACGCGAATTCGAAGCAAAGTGATTTACATTAACGGGCTTTGTACGGATCCACGGAACTGAATCCCGAAATATACGGACGAGCCGGTATTTTCCGGATTAACTGATTCAGTGCCAAACAAAGAGTAGCTTTCGACCAAACATGGTACACAATCAAATTAGCAAGTATTAAAATGTAACACAGAGCATTGAAATTGCGGAAGATGCCACGAAACAAAACACATAATACACTAACCCTAGTATGGCGGTGTATTTTCCTTCTGTCCAAATGGGACGTCACATTTGGCGATATATTATCCTTCGGCACTGAATCAGTTAGCAGCTAGTAGTAGACGTAGTACACAAAAATATCAATTGACGTGGAACACATGAAGCCATTGAACGAGTCACCATCAGCATGTGCCCTCTCAACTAGCGAAGATGTTCGTCTCCCCTTAGGTCTCGGTGCTTGGAGCTCTTGATCAACTCTGCTGTTGATATTATTCTGCGGAAATTCGTGAAAACTTGGGAATATAATATGATGGTTTCCCCTTGGTTTCCATATCCACGTGCCTTTGGCAGAAATTTCCGACTGTCCGGATAAGAGAATGCCTTGCTCTACTCAGCTGCAGAGCTGTTTGGCGTTTGCCACACCATATTTCCAGTTCATTATCATGCGATGGTGCAATTGGGATTTTCTCTTCCTCAAGTTATGGGATCATGATGACATTTCACAAACACTCCAGTACTTTTAGAGAGCATTGAACTAGTAATAGAAATAAATTCATCAAAAGAAATCAGGATAAAGTAGAGATTAGAGGACACACTCCATCGGCGCCATGCCGATAAGCATGGAAGCTCGTGGTTTGCCATTTTGCACGACCACATGAGTCTTGGATCAGGTCCATATTCTTGTCCTGATTATGCCTTGTAGCCATGCCAACCGGATATTTATCTCTCTGACATCCCATTGCACTTTCTCACTCAATCTTGCCAGTTGTCACCAAGTTCTCTAGTTTGTTTCTTCACGTGCCCAAAGAAATGTGACTGTCTACGTCTAATTTCTATAAAACATATTGACGTGGATAGGCCTTAGGTTCATACCAGAATACGATCAGCGTTGCCAGTAGTGGGTTGTGCTCAATATTTAAATTCTATAAAACAGTTTATGGTTTTCATCTGCTTCTTCTAGGAATTGCTCATTGGTTTTACTGTCTGTCCATAGTAATCTTTGCATTTTTCTCAGAAGCAACAATTCTACTGCCATTAGATGTTTTTTCAGCCTTCTTGCGCAGTGTCCACGCTTCACATCCATACAAAAGTACAGGTCCTATGTAGCACTTCAACACTCTTTTTCTCTTTGCAAATGACATCTTTTATTGGTCAGTATGCTTTCCATCTTGCAAAAGGCAACCTTTCCTATAAAGATTCTTGTTGTAGTATTTGCATAGCACCTTCCATCAGATGTTATGACTGTTCCGGGATAGTTGTACCGGTTCACTTGTTTAACAATATTCTTATTTACCTGTATATTACATTGTGATATTTCTTTCATACTAGTTACGACCATAATCTTTATCTTCTTACAATTTAATTCTAACCCTGGTTGTTCACTATGTACAATAACAACATCTACTAAATATTGGAGATCCTGCTCATTGTCTGCAATCAATACTGCATTGCCTCAGAAACCACATTTTTACTGCCATTAGATATTTCCTAGCTTCTCTGCTAATTATCTATGTTTCTTCTTATTCGTTGACCTTCAGATGTCAATTTGAATAAATGCAAAGAAAGCAACAGTTAACTTAAGCTTGTTGATATCCCCATAGAGTGTGTCCACAAATGGAGCGAGATTAAGCCAAAATACATTTCTCTGTTCTGCATGTGCTGGACACTCCTGCAAGAAATATTTAGCTGTGATTTTACCAGGTCCACAGTTACATTCTTCAATATCTCCTATCTTTAGTTTCTTATACAGGTGGTACCTCAGCCTGTTATGTCCTGTTCATAGTCTAAAGATTGTAACTTGTTCTTTTCGATCTAGTTCTTAATATGCATCATCTTTATGACTCCACTTGGTTCTATAATTGCTTCTTATAAATCTCTTGGCGTCATCATAGGTTATGTCTATGTCAGGCTGAGACAATATCCATGTTTCACATGCATACCACAGTAAAGGTTCTATATTGCGTCTGAAAACACTTTTTCTCACTTCAAAATGACAGCTTTGTTGTTGTTGGTGTGGTGAGTAGTTTTCCATCTTGAATACAAGCCACCATTGCTTTGAAGACACAGTAGAAAATGTAAATGTGATAGCGCCAAACCAACGAAATTTTGGTTTGGTCTATCTCGAGTTAAAAACCTGGCCACACCGGAACTCGGCTTAACAAAGGAATCGGAAGACAGTTTTGTTTTAGCAGTCCTTTGTGC
Organism: Cepaea hortensis; assembly: GCA_963921405.1. Taxonomy (NCBI): domain Eukaryota; kingdom Metazoa; phylum Mollusca; class Gastropoda; order Stylommatophora; family Helicidae; genus Cepaea; species Cepaea hortensis. The sequence goes on from OY992888.1 coordinate 37,350,771, forward strand.
TGATGAGAGATGCGGGCAGCATGGCCTTCAGTTCAGTGCTGTTCTGTTGTTGTCAGGTGTGGGAACAATTCTCTGAGTTGATCTGTGTCAACTAATGTTGTGACAAAACTGAGCGGCTGACTAGTTAGTGTCAGCAGGCCTGGGTTCTTGGTGGGATAGTAAATTGTGTCACAACTCTTTGTTTATGTCGTGTCTTGGGGTTTATGTTGTGTAACCTGTGTTTTTGTTGTGCCTTATTGTCTGTGCAGTGTTGCTTGTGTCAAGGTTCTTTATTGTGCCAGTCTAACCAGCTATTGCTTGGAGCACCTGTGTTGTGGTACTTGGTGTACCCTGTTGTCTTAAGTGGTGTTGATTGGTTGGGGGTTACCCACCATTGTTGTTTGATATATACAGTTGTCTGTTGTATCTGTTATTGCAATGTGTTATCAAACATGTTCAGCTAGAGGAGATAAATAAAGAGCTATTTTTGTACTGTTTTTGATTTGTTTGTTTGTCTCTTTTAGTTTTTACAACCACTATTTCTACCACAATCTAACACCCTAATTCATCGCTTGGGCTCAAACATGGTGTTTCCTGTGTGAACATCTATAAAATAGTTTCTGCCTCTGTCTGAGATCTCGTATATCTTCTTATCTAATTACTATAATCTTTTTTTGTCGGTTGAGGCGGTGTGAGGTTCTCTCTCTTTTCACTATTTTTCTTCTTTAGCCGTAACGAAGTCAGAACTACTCTCTACCTCTTAGCACCGTAGTGAAGGAAGCATCAGTCTTTATGATTATCTCCCTTTGTCTTTTACCATCGACTACAAAATGGCGACCCCGACGAGATATGGTGGCAGCCTTTGAATTGTTCTGTTAGAATTGTTTTAGTATCTAGTGATTGTTTTGTGTGATAGGTCAGTGTTTATGTTTGTGGTGTTCATTGTCTTTAAGTTGTGACATTAGAACCCAGGTTTGCTGCTGAGATCCCCCGGGCATTCCTGCACAAGAGAGGAGTCCCTTGTATGGTGAGTGGGCTCAGATAAATTGCCTCCTAGTAGTACACTTTCACTGTATCCTATCCAGAGCAAGGATGGCTCTGTCTTCAACGTTAGGGACCGTAGTTCCCCTCCCAGTTGGTGCCCCTGACGTCACAGGGCCCACTGGTGAAGTCAGGTACATAGTTGCACCTGTGAGGATAGAAGTTCCTTGTTTTGGCCAGAAAGGTGGGCCAACTGTTGAGAAGTATGTGAGGAAGGTGAGGTCTGCCTGGAGGGCTGGTGCGGTGTGCGATGAAGATAAAGTGGACATTATTTGTGAAAGTGTTGCTCCCAGTGTGTGGGCGGAACTTGAACTTAGGTCAGCTTGTAATGACCCTGAAGAGATGCTGCAGACTATTCAGCAGGTGTATGGAGAGCAGCGCAGCATGGTGGAACTTGCTGCAGCTTTCTTCCAAGTGAAACAAGATGCTGGGGAATCCATCATGGATTTCTCACACCGGGTCCACAAAGCCTTTCGTTTGGTGCTGGAAGCACAGAGAAAGAGGGGCATGGTTGCTTGGGATCCAGTGATCCTAAGAGACTGGTTTGTTGCAAAACTACATAATGTTCTCAGCAGGAGAATGGCAGAGGAGAGGATATCGCAAGACCCTGCAGTGACTTTCCTCTGTGTTAGAGACTTGGCCATGCGATGGGCTGGTGTGTCGTTAGCTCCAGAAGTCTGTACATACCAATATGTCGAACCTCAAGATTACAGTTCAGAGAGGTGGCCTCATGCCAGTGGTGAGTGTCAAGGGGTCCACCATGATGATGTGGTGTTGGAGGAACTTCGAGCTAAGCTATGTAGGATGAGAGCCTTAGCTGATTCGTTGATGCAGCCCAAGGTACAACGCAAGAGGTGCAATGTTTGTCGAAGCCGCACACACCTCCAGAACAGGTGTCCGAAGAGAGGGGTTAGTGTTATTCAGAACCCCTCTGGAGTCAATTGTAGCAAAGCATTTGCCAACGTAAGCCACCGAGACCAGCAGGGCCTTAAGCGACAACAGAGTCCGCCCCAGGTTGATCCTTCTAAAGGATCAGCCCCAGCAGTTCAGGTGGGTGCATTGTCAACTTCTGATAGCCGGATGGTTATGCGTGGCAACCTGAGAAATTTCTTTTGCAGGAAGAGGCAGAGGAGGAGGGGACGATGGAAGTCTCCTTGTATCAGTGTGGTCGGCCAGATAGAGGGTGCTAAACTTGTGACAAATGGTCAGGGTGATGTGACCGGTGGTCAGTGTGTTGTGACAGGTGTAAGACAAAATTCTCTGCATACCGATATGTCAACTCGTGACTTTGTGCAAAAGGGGATTGTGAAAGACCACCAGCAAGAACTCTTGCCCGTTAGACATGGTTGTGAAAGATAGAGACTGTCTTCATCTGTTTAGGAATTCCAGTCTTTTGGATTGACAGCCTTAGTGTAGTTAGTTAATTAGCAGTTATGTTGTGCTGTTGTTATATATTATGATTGCAGGTAGATGGTGTCATGTGATGACATGTTTTTCTTTTAGAGTGCAAGAACACCAGGCAGACCAGGTGAAAGGGGTGGTTCTGTTGTTCACGTGGTGTTGTCATTACCATCATGTCCAGTAAGAGAGTAACTTCCAGGGTGAATTCATGAGGTGGGATATTATTGAGATAACAATGTTTTGTTGGCCCGGTATATTTTCCTTTATGTTTATATTCAGGTTACAGGTGACACATGATGAAATGTTCTTTTTAGTGTAGAGATACAGGTTGATAGAAAAACAAGTCATTTAGGTACCACAGTAGCTGCAGGAAGCTTATATTTGAAGAGACAAATGGTATTATTTTTAAATACATTTTGTGTTGAATTTCCAGAGTTAAGGGAAGTAGTAACCAATATAAAGGTTACTTGTTTAATGTTTATGTAGCTTTTATGTTTGTTTATTTATTTTTATGTAAGAAGTGAGGGTTGTATTCATTTTGTTATGATTGGTGCTCTTATAGCAGAAGAGCTATTTTTCATCACTGATATTATTTTAATCATTAGTACCAACAACTGAGTTAGTATAGTTTATACTTTTGTGTTCAGATTATTGGTATTTGGAACTGACTGATGCCTGGTGATGTAATCTACACTGTTTCACATTGTAAGTGATGTATGAAAAGAACAAGACTATTTTTTTTTAGTGGTACTCTTCAGGGATATAACCAGGAGGTAACATGTGACATAGATTTGTTTTGCCTTTGTCATTTTGATGGCGGTTTGTGTGTAAATTTCATTGAATCCTTGGTTCATTGATGATTGTTTTTGAGTGTGGTCACAGGTGACATTACTTTTTTTTGGCATTTGTCATTTTGATGACGGTTTATGTGTAGATGTTAGTACTTGCTTGCTTGATTATTGGTTTTACTTTTTGATGTGGTTACTGAAGACCAATGATTTTATTTTGAGGTGAACTAGCTAGATGGTAACTTTTAAAGAGATAGTTGGGGTAAGGAGATACGATAGTCCATTTCTTTTGTCGGGACGACAAAAAAAAAGTAAGGGATTGGATATGTGATAGCGCCAAACCAACGAAATTTTGGTTTGGTCTATCTCGAGTTAAAAACCTGGCCACACCGGAACTCGGCTTAACAAAGGAATCGGAAGCCAGTTTTGTTTTAGCAGTCCTTTGTGCTGATGAGAGATGCGGGCAGCATGGCCTTCAGTTCAGTGCTGTTCTGTTGTTGTCAGGCGTGGGAACAATTCCCTGAGTTGATCTGTGTCAACTAATGTTGTGACAAAACTGAGCGGCTGACTAGTTAGTGTCAGCAGGCCTGGGTTCTTGGTGGGATAGTATTTTGTCACAACTCTTTGTTTATGTCGTGTCTTGGGGTTTATGTTGTGTAACCTATGTTTTTGTAGTGCCTTATTGTCTGTGCAGTGTTGCTTGTGTCAAGGTTCTTTATTGTGTCAGTCTAACCAGCTATTGCTTGGAGCACCTGTGTTGTGGTACTTTGTGTACCCTGTTGTCTTAAGTGCTGTTTATTGGTTGGGGGTTACCCACTGTTGTTGTTTGAGATATACAGTTGTCTGTTGTATCTGTAATTGAACATCCCTTATTGAATGCTTTGTTCAATGTGTTCGAGCACAAATTGTCACAAAAATTTGTAACAGTTGATAAATAAAGAGCTATTTTTGTACTGTTATTGATTTGTTTGTTTGTCTCTTTTAGTTTTTACAACCACTATTTCTACTACAATCTAACACCTTAATTCACCGCTTGGGCTCAAACATGGTGTTTCCTGTGTGAACATCTATAAAATAGTTTCTGCCTCTGTCTGAGATCTCGTATATCTTATCTAATTACTATCATCTTTTTTTGTTGGTTGAGGCGGTGTGAGGTTCTCTCTCTTTTCACTATTTTTCTTCTTTGGCCGTAACGAAGTCAGAACTACTCTTTACCTCTTAGCACCGTAGTGAAGGAAGCATCAGTCTTTATGATTGTCTCCCTTTCTCTTTTACCATCGACTACATAAAGATTGAAAGCTACAGTCACAACGGGATTCAAACCTGCTGCCTCCAAATGACAACTACACGTACTTCGCCTGCCGACCAACTAGACAAGTTCTAACCGGTATCGAATTGTCGGGAAATCCATTCTAATGAGCTTGTCGCTTGAAGAAGCCGAGTAATGAGAGTAAGGGTTTGGATGGTAAAGACAAATGATACATCTAGCAGGTTAGTCAAACAGATGCACAGTGGGCCCGACTAGATCGACAAAATACATACAAGAACAGCTTCCACCAGGCCTTCATCACTGTTGGCAGAGGGTTAAAGAGATGGTAGAGATGGGAGTCCAACGACCAAAAGATGCAAATATCAACAGAGATCACGTAAATATGTACGCCGATGGTTCTGTGATTAGTGGAGAGAAGTTAAAGAGTCAGCCCATTCCGAACAATTCCATGATGAGGGTTCATAATTATTAACCGACCCTCACTGAAGGTACGGGTTGAAGCATGTATCTCAGTAAACAACATACAACAGCACTATTAGAAGTTATAAGCAGTGGGAATTTAAACTCGCCACCTTCTGTTACAAACCCATTAACAAAGAATACAGATTCCCAGCTTAGAGATGCGACCAACTGCCTGCGATCATAGAAAGCATTCCGGGTATTGGGAAAAAGAACGCCCAGAATGAAGCAGAAAGAAGAATAGCAGTCACACATTACCTAGAATAACATTACCCAAGCAACACCTAGAACATATACAGACGAATCAACATAAAATTCAACAGAAAAAACACTGACAAGTGCAGCACCACTCTATTTACCCTTTCTCCAAAACAAAAGGCAGGGAGCATTCAGATAAATGGAACACCCCTAAGAGAAGACAAGGAACCAACATACCTTGGTGTAACATTCGACGACAGGCTGACATGGAGAAAACACATCAAAAAAGCAGTAGCAAAAGCCAGAAGGAAAATTGCCACCCTGAGAAAGCTAACTGGAACCACTTGGGGAGCCAGTTTGAAAATACTTAGCAAAGTTTATCAACAGAGCATACGACCACACTTGGAATACGGGTCAACTGCGTGGTGTTCAGCATCCAAAACTACATTGCAGGAGCTGGACAAGGTGCAAAATCAAGCTCTTAGAGTCATCACAGGAGGGATGAGATCAACCCCTATAGTAGCAATGGAGAAAATGGGGAGGACACAAGCTTTAAGAGAACGCAGAGATACAAAAACACTCATACAAGCAGAAAAGTTTCTCAGCTTGCCAGGCCACCCTATGAAGAACCGATTTGAAAACTTAGCTATGGGGCGGTTGAAAAGAAGTAGTTTCATCCACCAGGCCAAACAACTCTGCAGAGAAACCATCGATCTTCCCACAGTTAGTATCCCCCTGACAACCATTCCAGAGCGAACCCCGTGGAAAGATGAACATAGAATATTGCTACAAATCCAGTCAAAAGTGAGAGGGATATTTGACAAGGAAGAACAGAACAGTGTACAGCGCAGAACAGCCACTCTCAGCTTCCTTGATGACGAATACCCACAGGACCTATGGATCCGAGTTTACACAGATGGGTCAGCACAAAATGCTGTTCGAAATGGAGGAGCGGGAGTGTACATAGAATACCCAAATAATACTAGAGACACGGCCAGAATTCCAACAGGAAAGTACTGCCATAACCATGATGCTGAAATTGAGGCAATCAAGATAGCCACAGAGAAATTACAAAATACCAGCCATGATACACAACCTGTGGTGATATTGACAGATGCAAAATCCGTAATAGAGGCGCTCCTGTCTGGGAAATTGCCAGTTCTGAGGACACTACTTTCTGAACTTAGCAGTCAGCGTAAGATCACCATACAGTGGATACCATCCCACTGTGGAGTCCCCGGAAACGACAGAGCTGATCGATTGGCTAAGGAAGGAGCAAAAGAAGAACAACCTGATGTGCCTATTACATACCACCAAAAGAAAAGAATGATCGAATCAGTCAGAAGGCCACCAAACCTTACTCAAGACGACTACCACGTTATGGACAGACCAGAACAGGTCATTCTTCTGCGCCTCAGAACAGGACACAATAGATTACGCAACCACATGTATACAAAATTCAAGATTGGTGACTCAGCCATGTGCACATGTGGTTTGGCGTCGCAGACAGCAGAGCACATACCCCAGGATTGCTGTAACAAAACCGCCGGGGCTTGGACTGGTTTGCTACTATAGACAATATCCCCCGCCTTTGCTCCAACCACCTCACTAGCACTTCACATCTACAAGGCCCCACACAAGCCGGGACAGCTGAACCTCCCCTCCCCTACCTAGGGTTTCCTACCCCAAGGGGGCTCGGACAAAACACAAGTCATACTACAGCACAAAGTCATAGCTAACAGAACAAAATTTAATTCATAACTACGTCAACTGCAACACATAGAAGGATCGCTGAAAGCCGGACTATAAGACAATATGTACAAGAGCCGATCTAGAGATTATTCCTCTTCATCATAGAGACTGTGACTATAGTCCGTGCGGTCGTCCTGTCGTGGTCACGACTAACCCAGGAACGTCCAGTGGACCGGAACTCCAAGGTCTGATGCCTCTCCAAAGTTCCCTCTTCCTTCAGTGTTCCAACTCCCGGGATAATCAAGCGTAGTACCACTGCCTGACTGACACTGCACCTGTGATCAAGGATCCTCCCTTGGTGTCGTACTATATCACCGTCACACTCTACAGATGAAGTCTGGGCCAACCCTAGACTACTAGATGTCTCCCAACTGCAGACCAGTACTGTAGCACCGTACCTTAAAGTTCAAGAGCCGGGATGCTCTTCTGTCTCATAAGTGACTGACACACTGATACGTCACCTATAACATGAGCGTTCCCTCCACATAAACACAATGTCACTTGCAAAGTCTAACAGGTGAATACAACCCTTCACCTATTCCACATAAACACAATGTCACTTGCAAAGTCTATCAGGTGACTACTACACTTCACCTATTCCCATGTCTCTTGGAATAATAGATCTTCACAAATTCACAAGTAACTACCCTGATCGATTGGTATCAATCACATCCTAACCATCACTGTCAATGTTCAACACCTCGGAATGGGGTAGATCCCCACCCTAGCAAGCATATCACTCCGGTGTTCACAACAATAAGTAAATCAATGTCTTAGGTCACTGGACCAAGTTTCGGCTTCACAAAGGTACACCATTGTAGGTACACACCACTCAAGCATGATAATATACAAGGTGTCCCATGACGACCCAGCCGGGCCGGAAGCATAACAAATAGGCCATGGTGACTGGTAACAGAGATCACTTCCGTCAACTTTGAAAGTTACTACCTTGCAATCCTCAAGGTTCTCACTGAGTTCGAATTCCACCAGTGCTTCACTGGCTAGAATCAACAGACGTTGTTGTCTTGGATCCTATCGGGACCTGTTGACACTCGTCGGACTCTCGGCGGTGGTCACTGCATCGACCTACCGACACATTCTGTACTCAGACATTTCAATCGTTGATCTCGGCAGATTCCGATGACCGCTCCCAGTAATGCCTTAACCATCATCTTGATTGGCACTGGAATGAGCCGGTCCCATAGAGCTCATGGTTAAACTCTGGAATCTCCTTTAGTATAGCACTAACAAATCCTGAAACACGGAGGGGGTGGTGTGAGTACTCAATTACAACAAGAACTAACTGCATCTCCACCATTACACCTGCCTCTCAGTCATACATAATGCAACAAAGATATATGTATGAGATCATCACATCATAGATCCACTCTTAACTATAATGTATAGGCATGATGATGTAAGAGAAAGCAATAGTACACCTGTACATAGTCAAGTCACTCGTCTGGGCTACCACTAGCCGTCTAGCACCAGTGTCGACTGTATGACTCTGTCAAAGCATCCTGCGCCTGGTGCTAGTCCACTCCTGTTTCATATTCCATCATCAATCAACAAATCCACCTACTTCCCGTTCAGTGTAGGGATTACTTTATCTAGGAGGTGCCCAGCCGGACAAATCCTCCTTCCACACAGACTCACCAATTAACCAATCCCTTCACCCATGGATTGATCAACTATACACATTAATAACTATATGTCCATAATAAGTTATACTCCGTATAATTCATTACTATAGTATTAACTAAGGATAACTCATGAATTGTTAAACTTAAATAACAAACTCATATCACAGCCATCGCTCCGTCCTGGGATCCCTGTCCCAGAACCTGAGTTGCCTTTGATTAACTGACCTTCCATTCTGGTCGGTCATCTCTGTGCCGGTCGAGCACAGCTTTGGTGGCGATCCACCAATACACTTTCCCACAGCTACTGTGGGTCCCGTGCATCTTGTCCCGTGACGAATTAGGTCACGTCATCCAATGTAGCAAGGCCTCCAGCCTCTCCTTTACTACACCTCAGCTCCACCTTTTTGGGGGGATCCTTCCCCTTACATACTACTCCTACTTCACGGCAGTACCTCAAGTACTCCATGAACAGAGTCAGGTTTTTGGAAGAGTAGAATAATAGAGACAGACTCGGTTCGGTTCCTATCTTGGATCTACCTAGACGCAACGGCCTCGAATTACAGAGCGCCGCATCGCTCTCGGTCGGGTATGTTCAACCATCGGATCAGCACGATCGCTTTGGGGTCGGACCTGCAATCTAACGTGTCGGGCGGACCGGCCTACTTCCCAGTCGGATGACTAGACATACGCAAGATTGAACACGCACGGTCACTCTAGCGGACGGACATGTAAACAAGCAGTGACAATAGGTCGTATAAATACCTCCTATCAACCGTTATCTAATAAATGTAACACCATTCTTCCTACGAGAAATAACACTGGTAATATTACACCGCAAATACTTACCTGCCGACCTTTCCCATGAATCACACCTTGGTTCCAAGAATAATCACCACCACTGATCTAACATCTAAGTTACAATCATAATCTAACGAAGCAAATTATACATCTATAAAAATAACAAGCCCTAACTTATCATTATTAACAGCATCTAGTATTTCTATGTAATGAATGACAAACAACCTGCCTTGCGTGTGTAATTACTAAACCAAACAAGTAACCGCTACACACTTGATAAAGTACCGGAATCTTCCTGGCACAAAGCAGTGATAATATCATACATCTCACTAACCATGCAAATCATTTGTAAACTAACCGTTTATAATTCTATCAATCTACAAACAATGGTTTTACGCCAGTACTAGAAAGAACACACGTTCCGGCATATGGTGTATACACACGCTCAGCTGTTGAGCCCGTCTGTCAACACATCACTTAGCCGATCGATAATAGCTAATTAAATATGCAGGCGGCCGTCGGCAAATTTCTGCGCTTCGCTACTTCGATCGCGGTCGGCAATTAATTCTCGTGGGAAGGTAGGCACGGTATAATGACAACAGTTACACAATAGACAAAGTATTCAACTGACCTGTGATATTCAATCACAATCTTGACTGCTGATGTCCCGCTCTGGCTGCGAACACTGACATCACATTTCAGCAGCTCAATTCTGCGATCGTTCTACAATGAGGTCCGACTGGTGACTGATCACACCCAGCTAAGTGCGTCGTCACAATGCCTTCACTGCCCGAGTGAATTTTATGATCCACGGAGAAGTCTTGCGTCACGGATTGTTCGACCATCTCGTGTTCCATGAGGCAATTGTGAGTCTATCGTGATCTTGACCACGTTCGCACTTACTGGGGGAGATTCTAGATTTCTCTAGAAATAACCAGAATAGTGACGTCCGGCACTACTTTCGTGGGGAAACCCCCTATTTATTGATTATGTGGTTGTTTCGGGATTTGAAATTTAAATATTGAGCACAACCCACTACTGGCAACGCCGATCGCATTCTGGTATGAACCTAAGGCCTATCCACGTCAATATGGAAGCACCACACTCGAGTTTCGCCCTCGTTTGAGCTCGTCAGTAGTGCATATCCCTGACCGGATCCGGAAACAGTCCCGGATCACTCGTGTGAAGCGGGTGTGTAACCACGCGGCACACACTGGACACACAAAATTATCACAACAGAACATCACAACGCTACCCATCGTAGGCTATGCTCAAGATTGCCCAATCGCCACGACCGACGTCCGTCAATCGATGGGACACGAACGATCAGGACTTCTCACTGGCAAGGAACACCAGGCCTCCTAAATCCAGTGAGCAATAATAAATTGATTATGTGGTTGTTTCGGGATTTGAAATTTAAATATTGAGCACAACCCACTACTGGCAACGCCGATCGCATTTTTATTAATTCCAGGGAGACTAACCCTTCGCCATCCCATCAAAGGGATATAACTCAGAGACCAGACTATCTGCAGTCATTTCGTCACAATTGCCCAAACTACAAGATATCCAGGCAAACCTTCTGGCCTAGAGAGACAACAGTGGAGGATAAACTCTTTGGACCGCTGAATGAACTAAAAAAGACTGTTGAATTCATACAAGAGACAACATTGCAGTTATAAGCATATTTCAGGCGAACGAAAGAAGAAGAAGAAGAACAGAAAATGGAAGTTGGGGGATTCTATTAAATCTACAAAATGGAGCAGTGAAACCTCAGTCAGTAACAACTTGACAATTCTCAAGTAACTTCAGAGCGGAGATATACGCCTTGAAAACTGCAGCAGAAATGCAGTTGACGGATAAAAATAAAGAGAAATAAATAGCTCTCTTTACAGATGCGAAATCTGTTGTTTTAAAGAAGCGGTGCAGTACAAGCAGACTTAAGAACATGAATACAGGGACTGTGTCAGAAATCCAAAAGGCTTGCAATATAATAGATCCCCACATTGCAATATACCTGGAAAAGAAGAGGCTGGCAGTTTGGCAAAGGAAAGCGGAAGACTATCTCAGAGTGGTATGGGCATAACCTATGTTCAGGCCAACAGATTTATAAGAAGCAAACACAAAAACAATTTGGACTCATACCATCCAGACCACCAGAAAGATTACAAATTCTACCGAAGAGAACAAGTAACAATCTTAAGACTCTGCACAGACACTACAGGCTGAAACACCAAACATTTGATAAACTAAACATATGATTGATTGATTGATTGATTGATTGATTGATTGATTGATTTAGGAACCGACATCACAGCATTCGGGGCATTCCCATAAGCGCTCCGTCCTCATCCTCAGAAGCCAGCGAAGAGTTCCAACCCCAATAGTACCAGTAGCAATCTGATTATATGTCCGTCTCGCAAAGCGTCGAGCATCGGCCAGATCCCCTCGTCACTCCGCGCTGTCGCATTCTTGCCAGACTATGGTGGACCATTTGCTCCTCCGAGGTGTACACGTGCTCCCACTAGGCCGCAACCACGTCTAAACATAGGAGATACTGGTGAATGTAAATGTGGAACTGGTAAAATGACAAGTAAACATTTGTTTCAAGAGTGTCCACCACATGCAGGTCAATTAAAACTATGTTGGCCTACTCCCGCTCCATATGAAGACAAACTTTATGGAGATGTCAACAAGCTCAAGTTAACTGCAACTTTCTTTGGGCATACTCATGTTGAGCTCTGTACGGAAAATAAGAAGAAATTATGCTGTTGCCTCATTCTGTAAACAAATGTTGCGTTGAATCAAGAACCGACATCACAGCACTCAAGACAATCCCATACGTGCTCCGGCCTCATCTGCATCAGCCAGCGAAGAGCCCCAATACTAATTGTATCATCAGTAGCAGTAAAACGAATGTTTGAATCTCGACTATTTACATTAAAAAGTTAGTTGCGTGTCCTTTACAAGACCTCACAGTCAACCCCAGAATTATTTTCCTATTTGAGATTACTAGGCACGTTTATGTTCAGAAATTTGCCATTGCTTTCTGAACGAATGATCTTCATACCATTGTATGAAAAACCAGTGCAAAGTGGTCTGCTTCCAAGTCGTCTGCAGCTGTGTTTCTAACACGGTGTGCGGGATTACGAATGGCGTCCGTAACACCTTCGACACTGGGCTGGTCGACTATCTACATAGCCATAAAGAACGGTCAAGTCCATTATCCTCGTAAACTAATAAGTATGAAATTGAATAGAAATCGCACCCAACCATTTTGAAAGTCTCAACAGCCTGAGATTTGTGACGCCCAAGGTTTTTACAATTTTCTCCGCTTTTGCTAAACGGCGTACGCTTTGTTTTAGAAACACAGACAGCCAAAGTGGCCACTTACGCTTTGTCGTAGCTGCTGGGAATTGTAATTTAAAAACACATGAGGTCATCATAACAAAACAAACCGTTAGCAAACCAGGCCTCATCCGTGTCTGTTTCCGCGAAAAATTAGAGATAGTTCGTTTTTACTGCATCGTAACAATGGGAGATGCCGCTCAACTGGTGGAGTGCACTCGAACGTAGCTGTTATCAGCGCAGCACTCACTCTCGCGGTACTCCCTTTCGGTTATGCTGACATTTTTTTGTGTCATTGCAGCAGTATTTTTACTCTTTTGACCGTCATCGTCATTATCATAAATATCATAATCGTCACAGTCCTCATTATCATCGTCACCACCATAAGTATCATAATCACATCATTATCAGGGACGCAGAGGTGTTTCCAAGGCACCAGGGCTGGGTTCTATACTGGCCAAGACCTATTACGCGTCCTCGCCGAACGTCCTGGGCAACAGGTCCCTTCGGGGTCTTGGCTAGAGTCAGTAGTATCGTTGATTCCTCCGAAGTCAGAGAGTGTCTGCCTGCACGGCGAGGAACCACCAGTCTGCACACCAATAAGTCAGACATGGGACAACGGATACTCATGCAAACCTCAGGTCCTGTATGACATCACACTGATGTTGGACAACAGGATGTCTTCATCCGACATACAGGACTTCACGCTGGAGATCACAGCCAGCGAACACAAGCAAGCAATATCATTATCATATGTTTAACGAGAAAATCGCTGTTATCACATTTGTATAGACCGATTGGCACTCGATGAATTCGAACGCAGACAACCAGACCATCGGTCATGCTTGCTAGCCAGTGCTCTACCACCGCTCTTTATTCCCCAGAATTAAAATATACAAACAACTGCGTGTCCTTTGCATGACGTTGCATATGCAGTCCCATGGGTAACAATTTTTTTGTCACGTTATGAGAAGAAATAAATTGGAGAAGTTGGTGACAACTGGCAAGATCGAGGGGAAGAGAACAAGGAGATTGATGGACTCTTTGTAATTTACTAGGTAATTTTACGTTCAGGATTTTTCCACGTTAGTAAGAAGTACGGAATGAACTCATGACCTAATGCAACAATGCAAGAGTTAAGAAATATCAAAAACTCGAAACATTTGCGTTGTGGAGTGATATTTTTGACCATCACGAAACAAACCACATAACTTTTAGCTGCTTCTCCCATCCTTTGTTATGATGGCATAGCTCTTTCTGTCCCAGACCACTCCACCCATCCATCATGCGCCTTGCCGATAAGCGTGGGAGGTCACGATTTCACGCGATCTCCAGAGTCATGGATCAGCTCAGCGTTCTTGTCTCAACCATACCACGTGGCCAAGCCGTTCAGGTATTTACTTCTCTGTCTTCCCATTGTTCTCTTCCCCTCGATCTTGCCAGTTGTCACCAAGTTCTCCAATTTATTTCTTCTCAAAACATGCCCAAAAATGTTGACTGTCTGCGTCTAATTTCTCTAATAAGGTTACGATTTTCATTTGTTTCTTGTAGGACTTGGTCATTGGTTTTTCTGTCTGTCCATGGTATTCTTTGCATTTTCCTCAGAAACCACATTTCCTCAGCCATCAGATGTTTTTAATCTTGTCTGCTCATTGTCCACCCTTCACATCCATACAGAAGTACAGATTCTATGTAGCACTCCAAGGTTCTTTTTTCCCCGTTGCAATTGACATGTTTCTATTGGTCAGTATGTTTTTTATCTTGCTAAAGGTTACCTTTGCCACCATGGCTATTTCTCCGGCACTGGTTGTTGGTTATTCTGGCAGTCCAAAATATTCGCACAATTCAATTCAGAAACCACACCCTGTTACATCCAAACGTTTCATAATATGTTCAGCATTCAAATTACAAGATTCACTGCCGTACAACAGACCAGATTATTTATAACATTTCGGAACTCTTTTACTGACATTTGTCAAAGCTAACTAGGAACCAGCATGGCCACATGGATAAGAGCGCTTGCTCTTAAACTTCCGGTGTGCTGATGCCAAGGTAGCGGGTTCAACCCCTACACCAGTCAGTTGGGTTAAAATGTTTACTTCTCGTCCTTGAATTGGGGATGTAAATTACAAATGCATCAGAAGTCGGAGTGGGTTCCCCTGATGGCGAGGAACACTGGTGATAGGGAAATCTAATCCACACGCAAAAATCAGTCCAGTGCACTAATAGTAGTAGTACGTGTATGGACTACACTTAAGTCCAAGGCGAATGACCTCCCCCCCCCCCCCCCCCCCCCCCACCATCAATAAGAGTGACTTATTACTCAAGATACTTTTTTATCTATTTAGATCCAGCTTTTATTTAGCCTGTTCTGCTCTTAATCTTAATCACTGTCGCGAATCTTCCGTTTGATATTATGAATGTCGATAGACAGCTGAATTGATTGGGTTTGTTGTTAGTTGTGCAATAATAATAATCAGCATTGAAATAAACACGAGGTAACTCAGAATGATAATACGGTCAGTGTTGTGCAGCTCAACTTGACTTTCCCTCAAAAATTTCTTGTGTAAGGGCGGATGCACTCCAAAGTTACTTCTTGCTTCTATTTCTATGTGCGTCAAACACATTTGTGTTTATTTATAAAATTAAGCCGCTTAGCTCCCCAAAATGGGTCTGGAGTTTTAGAGCAGAATAATGATCAAATCAAGACATAAATCAACTGCGTTAATGGTATTAGTTTAAGACAATAATAGCATTCCAAAATTAGCTACAGACTGGAGTAGTTAATCGGATGAGACAGTGCGTGTATACAAATTACTAGTGACAAGTTACAGATGAGTCAGTTAACTTTGTATGTGGTTATATAATCCTTCTACACTTTTGCCTCATTTCTATATTATTATATCATCCTTCTACACATTTGCCTCATCTCTATTTTATTATATCACCCTTCTACGCTTTTGCCTCATCTCCAGCTTATTATATCACCCTTCTTCACCTTTGCCTCATCTCTATCTTATTATATCATCCTTCTACACCTTTGCCTCATCTCTAGCTTATTATATCATCCTTCTACACCTTTACCCCATCTCTAGCTTATTATATCATCCTTCTACACCTTTACCCCATCTCTATCTTATTATATCATCTTTCTACATCTTTGCCCCATCTCTAGCTTATTATATCACCCTTCTACACCTTTGCCTCATCTCTATGTTACTGCTGGAAACCACACTATGATCAAATATAATCATCAACGATTAGTAGGGACTGGTAGCTATAGACGGAACTATGTTTATTATTCGGTCTCGTAACAGATTCAATGCCAAACCAAAACGGATGGCGGAAAATGGGAAATAGGTGTGTGTCACAGTTATGACTTAAAAGTTGCTAGTATAGTAGCATGCATATTGTACTATAACGCAATGACAACATTTCAGGGATTATATAAGCCCATGGCCGATACAGGAAGTCGCTTAAGATGATTAATCATCCCATGGCACTCAATCATTTGAACCCTACATTTAGCTTTGGAAGTAACTATTGTTCCTCCATGGACATACATTAAATCTGTCTAGGAGCACTGAAGACTAGGTTCACGTAGGCCTACTTACCTTTCTATATTGGTATAACTATTCCTTACACAACGGAATGTTTTGCATATCCTTTACAGGACATCGCTATCAACATCAGCATCTTTCAGCTGATTGTTGATTTCTTGGCCAGATTACGCTCAGTAATTTGCTTTCTGTGCGACCGGCTCCATACTCTCATAAGTCACTGGCGCGACTCGAACCGCTTCCAATTCTCGTGCTCTCACGTCAACCACGAGATTATACGGGGTTACGGAGAAAGCTGCTAACGCCTAGGCCAGGGAGACCGGCACACAACGGAATAGCTACAGATTATCTTTTTTTTTAGTATGTTAGAGGTTTACGGGCCTAGCGCCTCAGTCAAAAAAAAGCAAAAAAGAAACAAAAGTTGAGTTGAGCTACCAATCGATATCGCTGCACTCAGGACAGTCCCATACGCGCCCCGTCCCCTCGTTCAACAGTCAGCGAAGAGTCACACTACCTAATCGTTCCCACCGCTATCTAATTTAAAGTTCTCCTGGTCTTCCCTCTCAGTTTTGAGATTCTTCCAGAACCCCTGTATATCGTCCGCAATCTCATTCTTTCCACATACGGTTCTTAATATGGTCACCTACCTTCTTCACCTGGTCCCACAGGCGCACGACCACTCTCCCTTGTCCATAGGTAATCTACCAGCATCTATTAAATCATGCTTACAGCCCTTTCATGTTTATTCCCTTCCGAGTAAATTATTATATGTTAGTCTGAGTACATTACTCTTCCCCCAATCTGTCTCGTTTCGTATAATAGTAAGGTATTTACATTCATTCTTTTTATTTCGCTCATATTTTAATTTCCCAATTTACCAAGGTGCCCGCTCCTTGGTGAAGGACGTTACGGGCGAAGTTCGTGATCCTGCATACGCGCGTTCGAAACACAGTTGTGCGAGATTTGGCAGCAGACCGCGCTGCGTTGGTTTTTTTTTTTTTTTTACGAAATGGTATGGGTGCCGGTCGTTCAGAAAGCAGTGTCAAGCTACTGAACGTAAACTTTCCAAGAAATCACAATAGCAAAATAATGCTGGCGTTGACTGCAAAATCCTGTAAAGGATATGCAACTAAAATGTACCAAGAAGTACAGTAAAACCTCGGTTTTCATTGCCTTCGGTTATCGTCGGTTTCGGTTTTATTTTATTTTTCGGTCAAATAGTTGTCTCGGTTTTCGTGGATTGCCTCGGATTTCGTCGGCGTGCCCATATGACCTCGCTAGTAATTTTGCGAAAACAAAGGGACCCACGCGTTCTTCTGCTCAGTTTGGCGTTGTTTTTCGTTGTGTGCGCATCACTTGCTAGTAATAAAATACGAGAGACCCATTAAAATTGCTGAAATCGACCGCATGTACGGGAAGTCGCCATTTACAATAAGTTCCACTGTGGCGAAAAAGGAAGCAATAAAGGAGGCTAATAATGTAGCGAAAGGCGTGAATGTACTAACGAAACAGAGATCTCAAGCAATTGAAGATGTCGAACAGTTATTAATTTGGATAAATAAAAACCAGTTAGATGGCAATTCTGTATCGGAGGCAATCATATGTGAAAAGGCCAGACTGTTGTATGTCGATTTGATTAAGAAAATGCATGGGACGAGTGCTAATGTACTTAATTATTTTAAGGTCATCAGAGGATGGTTTGAAAAATTCAAGAGGCGCACTGGCATACACGGTGTTACTACGCACGACGAAGGTCCGAGTTCGGACACGTCTGAGGCCGAAAAATAGTATTAAACAGTATATTTATTCTCTACAAAATTTGTTTTAGTATGTATTTTGGAGTTTCTAGAAAGAATTAATTGTACTTGCATTGATTCATATGGAAATAATTGCCTCGGTTTTCGTCGGTTTCAGATTTCGCCAATTGTTTTCGGATGGATTATCGACGAAAACAGAGGTTTTACTGTATTTGGCAGCTGATGGCGTCTGCGATCTAGGGGTAGAGAACACAGTTACACAAACCCGACATACGTGTTAGAAGTCAGCTGATTTGGAAATAGATCACTTTGGGTTGATTTTCACAATGGTATGAGCCTCGACCGTTCAAGAAGCAATGGCAAATTTCTTCATGACGTGTGATGTTGGTTTTAATGTCTGTCCACAGACTTCTGTCCCTGTTTTGCCAATAATTTCCAATACCGACGTTCTTCTAAGACATGATGTCAAACTGTTCAGCATTTTCTCTCATAGTTTCTCCCTCCCTCCCACGCTTCTACCCCCTTCCAACTTTCCATTTGTGACGAAATACTCCAGCTTGCCCTTCTCGTGACATGCCCATAGACTGTGGACTGTTCTCTTGTGATGTGAGTAATTAGTTTTCATTGTGAGTTAACTTCTTCAAGGTATCGTCATTGCTCTTTATATCCGTCCATGGTGTCTTAATAATTCTTTTATAAAACCACATCACCCGGTAAGGCTAACTTGGTCAACAAACGCCTGCAGAAATCGGATGTGCCGGCCTAAGGGTGCAAATAAAATTGGCACAACGCAATTACATTTGGAAAAAAAAAACATTCCGGATGAACGCAGAAGAAACCACATCACTGCAGCTTCCATATAACTCCTCGTTTGTTTGCTGATTGTCCATGATTGGCTTAAGCACACCAGAATTGGCTCAATACAGCTCTTCGGAACTCTTTTCATCACCTCGATTAACAAAGATACATTGCAGAAAATAATGGCAAAATACTGAATTTAAAATTGCCTAGAAGATCATAAACAGCCAATAAATACTGGGTTTGTTTACGACGTCCTGTTAAAAAAATGTCTCTTTGTTGGAATCATACAAGCAGATTTCATGAACCACATGTCCTGTCCACAACGAGGATACAGATGTGTAATTTCTCGTATTTTCATGTAGTTGTATCGGTTTGAATATAAAAAAAAAAAAAAATAGTAAAAATGGTGATATCAAAGAAAAAGGTGGCACCAAAATGTGAAATAGAAATAGAAAGGACAATTCGTAATCATTGGATAGTTTTAAATACCTATGGGCATTTATAACATCAGAAGGAAAATGCACAAAAGAGATTAAATGCAGAATAGGGCAAAGCAAAAGCTACATTTCAGAAAATGAAGATTATCTTATGCAATAAGTCACCACCATTGAATGTAAGAAAGAGAGCGATGAAATGCTATATAGAACCTGTTTTGCTTTATGGCGGTGAATCTTGGAATGTAAATGAACAAATTAGGAAGAACTTAGAAGCAACAGAGATGTGGTTTTTAAGACGAATGTTGCGAATTCCTTGGACTGCCAGAGTAACTAACAACGATTGCCTGAAAGAGGCTAATGAAACTAGAACACTATATACAACAATAAGAAAGAGACAAACAGCTTTCTTTGGTCATGTGATGAGAAGAGAGGCATTGGAAAACATCGTGACAACTGGCAAGATTGAGGGGAAGAGAGGCAGAGGCAAACCAAGAGAAATGATGCTGGATGGATTGAGACGATGGCATGGAGGAATATGAGCAGTAGAGCTGTAGAGTTGATCCCTAAAACCAAGATCGAGATCTATGGAAAGTCATGAACGCCTACGCAAGAAGGCATGGCATTTGATGATGATGATGTATCGGTGTGTGTTTGTGGTTTGTGTGCTGACGAAGGCTTTGGCAGCAACGACCATTTTGTTACTTTTGCTTGTGTTCTAGTAAAGCATACCGTCTACTTCTCGTGTTTTGGATGATTAATTCATTGTAAAAAACAAAGACAGGCAAACTATCTTGTATCTTAAAGTTGTGAGTATTCTGTACTGCTGGCCAGAGACATGTATTCTGTCTTTAGTCGAAGGAGAGTTCGCTACTGACTACTGTTGACTTCGTGTTTTGCTATTCCCTAGTCGCTATGTGTAGAAATACTGTAGATGCAGTATGTGTTTTACGGTAGGAATCAAGTTTGTATCCATACTTTCTCAAGTGGGCATACTAAGAAATGGTTTTTGTTGTTCTCCTTGCATCTCACTCACATTTTTTAAATTTAAGTTTACAATTGGTAGTTCAGAGGTACCAATTATCGACACCCTTTTTATTTCTGGTTTTGAAAGGTTTTGTTTTTAATTTTAAATCACGGGTAACGGTACAATTCTCCACATCTACACAGTTTAATCAGCACTTGTAACAGTCAACTTCATATGAGAGTCAGATAAAATCATGTCAGTCTAAACTGATTAATTTGTATGGAATAAATAACTGACAACTTCAAATGACAAACAATGGATTGTCATTGTGATTGATAATATTGATAATGATATCATATTGAAATGGAAGTGTCTATTCATAGGGCACTATGTATAAACAAAGTGTTTGTGCATAGGGCACTATGTATAAACAAAGTGTCTATTCATAGGACACTACGTGATTTGCCAAGTCACGTGACTTATTGTCAGTTTGTGGCTATATTACATATTTTCGTTGATTGGAAAATGTGTCATCAGTAGCATAGTTGATAGTGCACCCGCCTGATGAGAGGGTGCTCGAGGTTCGTTTCCTTGCCGGACAATTTTTTTTTTAATTGTTCAGCAATTAATTGGGTGAAAGTCAATCCTTTATCTCTTTGGGTATTTAGACGTGTGTTGTTTAAAGTGAGTGTAAGTTAGTTAGTCTTTCTTCTTGAGCCCTGACTTTACTGGACTTAGGTATCAGTACAGAGCAGGGTAGGTGGTCGCTTCTATAACCCCCAAGGACACTCCATTTTATGTCTGATGCCGCCTCTTTTGATACAAGACCAGTTTCTCCAGTATTTGTCCTCGTTGCTTTGCACTACGGCAATTCCAATACCCAACCCGTTCCTTTTCCTTCCCCCCTCTCCCCTACCGCTTCTCCTCCACTCCCCGCTGGCTGTTGTCAAAAGTATCGAGCACAAAGCACGTACTCCGTTGCTTCAGCGATAATTCTTTGTATTATTCATAGTTGGTTAGGTAGGTGGGTAGTTAGACACGAAAGTGGTTAAGTAGGCAGGTAGGTGGGTTGTTAGACAGATAGATGGTTAGATAGGCAGATATGTGGGTAGGTAGACAGGTAGGTAGTTAAGTAAGCAGGTATGTGGTAGCTAGGCAGGTAGGTGGATGAGTAGCAACGCAGGTAGATGGGTAGCTAGATACTAGATCCAACCCGACACTTGCTCGTCAATCATCTGTGTTCCACCATACCAATTCATACATCTCTTTCAACCACTCCCTGCAATACTCTGAACAGGCAGGTTGAGCTACCGAGAGAGAGAGAGAGAAGGGGGGGGGGCAGTCAGAGATCCAGACAAATAAACAACGGATATATAAAATGGCAGACAGATAGAGAGTCAGACACACGCATACATACACACAGAGAGTCAGCCAGATATACATATGGAAAGACAGACAGATAGAGAGTCAGACACACGCATACATACACACAGAGAGTCAGCCAGATATACATATGGAAAGACAGACAGACAGACAGTTTGTTAGTAAGTGTCTATTGATAGGGCCCTATGTATAAACTGTCCCTATTGAAATTGAATAGATGATGGAGAGTCATCAACCTAGCTGAAGCCAAAGGACTGCAGATCAGCAGCAAAGAAAGGATAATACATAAACAAACTTGGAAATCATGTGACAAGAGAACCTATAATCAAATACATCATATTTTAATTAACAACAAAAATGCATCAAACATACAACAAGTTAGAAGAGGAGCTGAGTGCCACAGCGACCACTTCCTAGTTGGAGCAAAATTTAAAATAAAACTTGAGCTTTCTATGCTAAACTACAAAGGTTACACCCAGCATATAACAGAAAAAAACTACAAGAAAGTACAGTCAAAGAGAAATTTGTAGATGAGATAAAATGTAAACTTGAAATTCTACAAAACCCGTTGGAGGAAAGTGTTGACCAAACTTGATTGAACATCAAGAATACAATTCAAACTACCTCAGAAGAATGTCTCGGTGTGTGTTAACCACGCATAGAAAGAACAGATAGTTCAATCAAGAATGTGAAGAAGCAGTCATTAGGAAAAAGAATGCCTGACAGTTGTGGTTAAATGATATCAATCAATCAGGTGCCGTCTCCGCAATGTAGCGAGCCCTATCATCAATTTAATTTTGAGTATTTACAAATGAGACAGCGACAGTAGATAGGCCTTGAAATTCAAAATCTAATGGTACCTCAATGATGCCTGTATGTCACTCATAAGTGAAGTTATTCAAAATTTTGTGAAGGTGAGACGAGTTGCGATTTTTCATGCTATTAACCCGTAAGTGTAGCTCTCCAGTGTGTCCGATTACCTCCACAAGCGGGTATGCGTGCGAGATTGTCTCAAACGGTCGTATGAAAACTGACTTCAAAAATATGTTCTGTCATGTTAAATGATTACAAAATAGTACAAGTATACAAAAAAATTATTAATTATCTTTAAATTTGTGTTCTCTTTAACTTTAGTAGGTCAAATCGCACATTTTGTGTGTTGAAAAGTGTAGTGCAATCGATACGCGGCGGCCGGTATGACCCGTGAGTTTCCAATTCACAAAGTCACATCTTCGCAGAAAATCTGTTTTTCAAGCACAATTCAAGCAAGTTTAGCGATGAAACTTTGCTGATTCAGGGGCGATATTTTATATGGCAATTAAAATTTACATTAAACAAAGACATCTATTGGATTAATCGATTCTCAACATTCCGCTGCCTCTGTGGGACGCGCTCCCCGGCAGTCGGCAGCTTGCACAGATCTATAGAGCATACTTTATTCACAAACTTCCAGTTTCTTAGTTCTAGATAATATTTTAGTTCGTAATGTTTAATAGTTTCTATTATATCACCTAATAATTTTGGCCTAATAAAAACCTAATAAAATATGGCCAGCCGGGAATAGAACCCCGGTCTCCCGCGTGACAGGCAGACTGCCTAGACTACGCTAGCGAGAACACAACGATTGTTCCAAAAAGATATTTATATAGTCAAGCCGCCGTTTTGGGTTTCATGATCTAACATTTTCGCCTGTTTTTCAACCACAATTAAAGCACGTTAGCGATGAAACTTTCCAAATTTCGGAAAAATCTGATGCAGAATTCGAAGATCCATCTACAATTGATGGTTTTCTATTGAAAGCGACAGAAAAGAAAATGAATTACTGTTCAGTGTGCCTTCCATTTTTCTCCGCGCGAGATGTTGGTCGCAACCAAACGGGTCATAGGCGGATTATGAAAACTGACTTCAAAAATATGTTCCGTCATGTTAAATGATTAACCAATAGTACAAGTATTAGTTAGTTAGTTTAGTTAGTCTTTCCTCTTGAGCCTAAGGCGGCGCATAGGGCAGAAGTCCTGTCTCTCCATGCTTGGCGGTTCGCTGCTACCTGTTGTAGATCTTGGATATTTACTTGACCATTGAATGAGCCTTCTCTAATGATGGTTCTACGCAGGGTCTCTCTTGGTCTTCCCCCTTTTCTTTTCCCTACTGGTGACCATATGAGGGCTTGGTAGGGGAGTCTTGACTTGTCCATTCTGAGTACATGGCCGATGTAGTTCCAACGGCGTCTTCTTATGAAATTGGATACTGTATCTTGCTTAGTCTCTTGTCTTATTTGCGAATTGGTTCTGAAGTCTGTCCAGTGGATGTTTAGAAGTCTTCTAAGACATTTGTTCTCAAAATTGTCTAATTTTTTATCTAAAGCTACCGTTGATTTCCAACTTTCACATCCATACGTTAACACTGGAATCACACAAGAGTTGAAGATTTTAAGTTTTGTGTGTTTGCTGAGTGTCTTTGACTTCCAGATGTTTGACAGTTTATTGAAGGCACTAGATGCCAGTGTGATTCTAGATGATATTTCTGGTGTTGAGTCCCCTGTAGATGTCATTTTGCTTCCTAGGTATGTAAAGCTGTTGACTTTTTCAAGAATGTAGCTGTTCAATTTGGTGTCATCTGAACTGTTGGTAAGATCAATAGTCTTTGTTTTTGTGGTGTTAATTTGGAGACCAATTTGCCCTGAAACATTTTGGAGGTGGTTTATTTTCTCTTGGGCATCCGGGTGTGTTGAACTCAAAAGCACTATGTCGTCGGCAAAGTCCAGGTCTTCTAGAATTTTGTCAACCCAATGGATACCCATATTTGTGTTGTTTGTGCATTTGCGCATGACCCAATCGATAGCTATTCCAAAAAGCATTGGTGATAAGACACAACCCTGTTTCACTCCTGTTTCGACTGAGAACCAGTCAGAGTTGCCTGTTTCTGTTCTTACGCAGCAACGTGTTTCTTTGTAGAAAGATTTTATGACGTTGGTATATTTGGTAGGAAAACCATAGATGTTAAGTAGATTCCAAAGTGAAGGACGGTGAATACTGTCGAAGGCTTTTTGAAAGTCGACAAAGTTGGTGATTAATTTCGACTGGAATTCTACGGAGTCTTCAATGATTATTCTGAGGGTGAAAATGTGGTCTATGCATGACCGTTTTGGTCTGAAGCCTGCTTGTTCTTCTCTGAGCCTTTCATCTATCGCCTTTTTCAATCTCTCAAGTAACATGCTACAAAACAGTTTTCCTGGTACTGACAATAGAGTGATACCACGCCAATTATTGCAATCAGACATATCGCCCTTTTTAGGCAGTTTGAAAATTACACCATCTTTCCACTGTTGTGGTGGGGATTCGCTTTGCCAGATTTCATTGATCAGCTGTAACAAACATTGTAAGGTGTTCTCATCTGCTGCTTTGAGCATTTCTCCCGAGATTTCATCTTCACCAACAGCTTTGTTGTTCTTCAATTTTTTGATGGCTGCTTTAATCTCTTCCATGGTGAATGACTCGCAGGAGGCATCTAGTGGGGGCATAGTAATTTCTCCATCCAGGTTCGGAACAGTGTCAGGCTGCGGTCTATTTAATATTTATAAGTACAAGTATACAAATAAATTATTAATAATCTTTAAACTTGTGTTATCTTTAACTTTAGTAGGTCAGATTGCACGTTTTGAGTGTTGAAAAGTGAAAGTGTACATGCCACTTCGATCGCCAAACACATGCGCAGTCGCCATGGCGCATGCCATGCGTTTCTCCATTCACAAAGACACGCTTCGCAGAAAATGTTGTTTTTCATCCACAGCTGAAGCTATAACAGCGATGAAACTTTCCAGATATTAAAAATTTTTTGCAGAATTCAAAAATACATCTATAATTGATTTAATTCTATCTGCAACATCAGAATAGTGTTACAAAGTGCACATGCCAGTCTGATATATATACGCAAAGAGCAAAAACACATCTTCGCAGAAAATGTTGTTTACATCCACCCGGCAGCGAGTTAAAGCAATTAAAACTGTCCAGATATATTTAAAATTGTACGCAGAATTCAAAAATGCATCTTTAATTGATTTAATTCTATCAGCAACACACAAAACAAAACAGTTAATTACGGTAAGTGTGAAATATATTCTTATTTATCTAAAAGGTCACGATGATTTAAACCAATCGCTGTGCATGGAATAATAGGCAAACCTTTCCTGGAAAGCCCAGGATGACGTGTGTTCTTGTCACGTGAGATTTGAATGAATGAATGACGTCGAAAGAATGCATGGTAAATTAGATAGCGTTTTCTGGGACAAGGTGAGTCATAGCTATATGACTCCGTATATGATTTGGTTTTCATTTCCGGTCGCTGCACGATGGAACTCGCTACGTAATGAAGATTGGCTGCAAATGGATCTCCAACACTGTCTGTCTCTTGCCTTGACTGTACATTCTGTCAGGCTGATGTTCGTCCATCTCTTGATGTTATCCTCCCACTTGTATCATTGTCTACCTCTTGCTCGCTTGCCCTCAACCTTGCCTTCCAGTGTGGTTTTTATAAGAGTATCATGTCTTTTAACGTGACCAAAATATTTCACTTGTTTCCTCTTTATTTCTTTCATCAACTCTTTCTTCATTCCCAGTTTTTCTAGGACCTCTGCATTTGATTGTTTTTGTTTCCATGAAATGCGACTTTTAAAGTTTATTTCTCCTCATAACATGCCCCCAAAAATCTTGACTCTACATTACATTTCTGTAAGCTGTTTTCTATTTTTATTTGTTTCTTGAAGGACTATCTTATTCATTTTCAATTTTCCATCTATCCTTGATATAAATAGTATTACAACTGTACATTTCACAGTGACTACCTATGAAGTTTTCCCAGCAAGAGAGTGCTTAGTCAAGTTGGTGCCACTGAAAGGAGACAGGATACCTTTTGTCTACCCTATCAAAGAATAAGTGAATTGGTTAAAAATGGATGAAAAACTACTCAGCCAAGCCCTTAAGTACCATGGTGCTGACTTGCTGTATAGTTTACAGGCAGAACATCAAGAGCAGCCTTCAGCAGCAGTGTTGTCACAAATGGATCGTAAACAGCATCGAGGCCCAGAAATACAGTCAGTAACGTAACCTAGTGTTCTTCTCTTTTATTAATGTTTGTTGTTGATTCACTACATGTCATTTTAATGCCATAAAATGTCATTTGTGGATTAAATAAACAAGTTTTTAGATATTTGGGTCTATTTTATAAACCAAAAAGGAAAGAAAAGCTGTTATGTAATGCTGAATTACTGTTTCTGATGTCAATCTCTGGGTTTTCTTGTTTAGTTGATGTTGGGTTAATTGCAGTAAAGCCTGTCAAAAAGCATTGATAGTTTTAGGCTAATAAGCACATAATGGTGCGATGTGTTAAATATCATGCGGTTGCTTTACTTCCCAGAATATTAATGATATCCATTTTAAACTAGGCAAGGGACGCAGAGGTGTTTCCAAGGCACCAGGGCCGGGTTATATACTGGCCAAGACCTATTGACGCGTCCTCGCCAAGCGTCCTGGGCAACAGGTCCCATCGGGGTCCTGGCTAAAGTCAGTAGGAAGTCGGAGAGTGTCTGCCTGTATGGCGAGGAACCACCAGTCTGCACACCAATAAGCCAGACATGGGACAACGGATACTCACACAAACCTCAGGTCATGTATGACATCACACTGATGTTGGACAACAGGATGTCTTCATCCGACATACAGGACTTCACGTTGGAGCTCAAGCCAACGAACACAAGCAAGCAAGCAAGCTAGGCTGACCAGGTTAATTTGCCAAAAATACCCACTTTAATAAAAAAAAATCCCTGTATATGATTGGGTGGAAATTGTGACAGAAAAGATGCTGCTACTGGCATTTGTTTCATCTTTCCCGCTTGTATGCCTTAATGTAGTCACAGAAGTGTCTTCGCAGTGTTTATATACTGTGTTTTGTGTGTGTATTTGTTTGCTGATGAAGGCTAGTCACCGCAATGTTCTGTGTTTTCCGTAATTGTGTTTTGTAAAGCCGCACTACATTGTGTTATTTTATATTGCTGCTGGATAGTACATGTATGGAGAAAACCTGTTTATGTATAACTAGAACGACCTTCCTCAGGAAACCAAAGGACTAAAGAAACAAAGGGTGATCTAAAAACATAGAGTGAGAATTAGAGAGATGAATAATATAGGGAGGGCATGGAAGGAGCTGCATGAGACAGCAAAGAATGGGAGGGTGTGATGTGTGTTGGTTGATGGTGTATCTCCACTTAGAGTCAGTGAAGGATGTCATGTGAGTTGGTTGAGGATTTTTACTCCACTTGGAGATACAAGTCAGAACAAAAGGATACTGATTTTCTAGGCAGTATTTTAAAATCTGACTTTGTGCAGTGGGTATTGGTATTGCATACAGATTGTTTGTCTTAGAAGGTGACACGTATGAGGTTGAACATATGGGTAATAAGGATTGGTTTTAATTCATTATTTACTCCTTGTAATCTTCTAATTATAAATTTTGCATTTATTCTTTCAGAGATGCAGAGTTTCAGAAGCTTATTTGTTCCTTTATTGGGAGAAAGTCGGACATGCTCTTCAAGCCAGTGTCAGAAGAAGACAAGAAAAGAAGACAGAATCATGAGATTGTTGATGGTAAGTTATGTGTCAAATTTTGTAGTAACAGATATATCACATGTATGACCAGATTTTTCAGCCACCTATTAAAAGGTCATGGTAGTTTCATGGCAGATAATGATATTGGGGTATTAAGGGTGTTAAGTCTTCACATATTCTAGGCAAGTTATCATTAAAGAAGTGGCTAGTTGTTTTCCTCATCACCGCCGCAGACAATTTACAGAAAATCCTGGAAATTGTATGATACTTATTTTAATGAGTCTGAGACAACAATTAGTAAACAGGCAAAAAAATCCCTGGAAGCCTTGGATATGTTGTTTTATAGAAGAATGCTGAAAATTAATTGGACAGCCAAAATGAGCAATCTGGACGTTTTACGGGAAGCTGAGTCGCAAAATCAACATCACAAACATTAGAAAGAGGCAGTCATTGTTTTTTGGCCACGTTATGAGAAGACAAAAACTGGAAAATTTTGTGACAACTGGAAAGAATTTGCAGACAGAGAGATCGAGGAAGACAGCATGAGAAGATTCTTGACGGTCTTGTGTCATGGCACAGAACGGAGTCAACAAACGAATTGATCCATGACGTCAGAGATCATAATTTGTGGAGAGGCATGATAGCCCACGCCAGCCAGCAAGGCACTGGATGAGTTGACCTCAGAGCCATACAGGCCAGAAACATATAATCCTGTCTGCTGGAGGATTGAACCCAGATCACTGTTGTAAAAGTGGAGGACGAGTGCAAAGAGTCAACGTGCCTAGGTTGGTGTGTCCCATATTTCTCCAAATCAGCAAGCCAATACTCTTGGGTCAGGTCGAAACACTAATAACACAAACTATAATTGGGTTGGAGAGTACAGGAGGTCAAAGTGTTTAACTACGCTTGGTCAGTAGCAATAAATAAATTAGCAAGTGGGAAACACAGCAAAACGTGATTCCCGGCCCTCCCTCACTCAACCTTGTCAGAAAAATAACAGGTTCAAGAGAGCATTGCTAATCAGGAACATTCTGGAACAGTCAAGTTGCATAAACAACATCCCATCCTAAGAGTATAAAGGAGCCATTGAAAATTTTAGGAGAGGGGAAGGTAGCTGGGACGCTAATGGTGTGGATAATCACCAGAACCAGCAGTTAGTAACTTTACAACCATCAAGTGCTGTACGATCATGGACCTGAACGCTAGTATATCCGTGTTGCACATATAGACTTGATACCAGGACGCAGGGGTGTTTCCAAGGCACCAGGGCCGTGTTATATACTGGCCAAGACCTGTTGACGCGTCCTCGTCGAGCGTCCTGGGCAACAGGTCCCTTCGGGGTTCTGGCTAAAGTCAGTAGGATCGCCGATTCCTCCGATGTCGGAGACTAACAACTATGCAAATGCAGCTCAGCTACATATTACCAAAAGAAAGACCCAACAGGTCCCTTCGGGGTCCTGGCTAAAGTCAGTAGGATTGCCGATTCCTCCGAAGTCGGAGAGTGTCTGCCTGTACGGCGAGGAACCACCAGTCTGCACACCAATAAGCCATGGGACAACGGATACTCACGCAAACCTCAGGTCCTGTATGACATCACACTGATGTTGGACAACAGGATGCCTTCATCCGACATACGGGACTTCGCGTTGGAGCTCAAGCCAACGAACACAAGCAAGCAGACTTGATACTAAGATGTCTTCATTAATAGTTGATAGAAGAACATAGCGATACAAATTTTTCATCAATCTAATAAAAGCTGAAACAACACAGACTAAGGTGTCCTTCACACTAACTATGGACGACCGTGTGACTTTCATAGCCATCTACATTACTTGTACTCTCACCCTGTTGCTGTCTCATGTGTTCGCATGAACAGTGGTATTTCATCAACCATGCAACACTTTCTTTACATGCAAGCGAACTAACAACTATGCAAATGCAGCTCAGCTACATATTACCAAAAGAAAAACTCAACCTTTTGACCACAATATGTCAGATATATGTTGAACTGGACTGGACAAGTTGCTATCTTTAGACAACAACACAGGACACAAGAAACTAAGTAGTCACATGTACACAAAGCTAATGATAGGTTCTGCAGCAATGTTTGCATGTTGTGAAGCACCTCAAACTGCAGAATACATACCACAGTACTGTATGAAATACAGTGAAACACCTATTCTAGAGGAAACAGCTCTAGGCGTCAGATTCTATGGAAGACTGCAGGATTGGCAGAAGATAGTGCAGTTCATGTATGGAAAACACACTTAACATATTGGCTGATTCCAAGAAATGAAGAGGTGAAGCTGGTAACAAATATTATATCTATAATGAGACCATCTGATAGACCAGTAGTTCTCAACCTTTTTTGGCTTGTGCCCCCCTTCACCATATTTTTAGGACGTCATTCTCCCTCTCACCATATTTTTAGAATGTCATTCCCCCCCTTTTGTATTTCCTCCCTAAATATTCCTCCCTGCCCCTACACAGTATACGTAATAATTGAAGCTAAATTTAATAGCACATACTAAAACAAGTCTAGACATCTACATAAAACGTGATTTGCGGATCTACTTACGTTATAAAATGAATTTCAGAAGGGTGATACATACTTTACGTAAAGTATGAAAGGAAAAACAATATCAAGTAATCGGTTCTTGTATTAACGCGATCTTGAAGTAATCTTCATTCCCCCCCTGGAAACCCCAAAATTCCCCTCTGGGGGGGGGGGGGGGATTCCCCACCAGTTGAGAACCACTGTGATAGACAAAGAAAAACTTAAAAAATTCAAGCACACACACAAAAATACACACTAAAGAAATTTAAATATACTAAGTGAACCAGTTTTAACCGTTTGAAGTGTGTTAGGATGAACATTGAAATGTTTTTCTCCATAACAAAAAAGTAAAGGCAATTCCATAGCAGATAGTATCATTGAGATGTGAAGTGTTAGGCCTTCACAGGTTCTAGGTCACAACATAACAGGTGTTGTGACCTTTCCTCAATTTACAAAATTTGTCTGATACCCATTTTTATGAGGCTAGGTTGCCACTAGAGCTCAGAAAAGAGAAACCGTCTCTACTGGGATTGAATCCAGACTGCTGTCTTGACAGATAAGCAGACCAACCACTATGCCACTGCAGCTCAGTCTCATATTTAAAAAAAAATGTTTAGCATATCCTTTACAGTACATCGCTGTCAACATCAGCATCTTTCAGCTGATTGTTGATTTCTTGGCAAGATTACGCTCAGTAGTTTGCCATTGCTTTCTGAGTGGCCAGCTCACATACCCTGTAAGTTACCGACGCGATTTGAACCACTGCTGATTCTCACCAGCGTCATGTTACTTACGATAGTATACGAGATTACGGAGAAAAGTTGCTAACCTCTAGGCCAGGAAGCCGGCCAGTCTCATATTACCAACAGAAAAACCTAACAAAAACACTCATATAACCACATAGGCAGCAAAAAACCAGGGTTAGATTTGCACAACCATGTAATCTAGTTGTTGGATTAAGCACTAGGTCACGGAAATCTTTTGCTGCATTAGGAATGAGAAGGTGACTCGTCAGGTACAGTTTGAAATAAATGGGATACCACCAATACAAATCAAATGTTTTCACAAAGATTAGCAAAGCTAGACTGAATTATGCTTAAGTCTGTGGCTATAGTGAATGAAGATGGCAGGTAACATCCCACTGAAATATGCCAAGTTTAAACGTATAAACCGTCTTTCTTAATTGGCTTTTAGGAATGACAAATATTCAAATGCTTAGAGTACACTTGTTGTCATAATCATAAGCATGCATTCATCATATGTTAAAATCAGTAACGTTATATTTCTTTTAGAAACTGCATTGTGGGAGTATGTATATTAGTGGAATTAACATTAATCCTGTAATTATGTTTTGCCTTAAATAGATGCCTATGCTATTATGCCAGCACTGGAGAGTTTTTTGGATGTTCCGTCACATCTTCGGAGGGGACACTTTTACAGGGTAAATATTTTACATTTTGCATTGTGTCTGCTTCAAAGAAAGCACAGATTAAACATGTTTTAAGTTCACTGTCTGCATCATATAAGTCTTCATATTAGCCTGTCAACATCTGTGACTTAGGTGTTAGTGAAATTGTGTTTGACAATTCATTGACATACCGAGTTGAGGGTTCGAAATCAGCAGCTGATGATTTGGAAGCAGAATGCCTTGCATCGATTTCAGTAGTATGAGATAACGGCTGTTCGGAAAACATGGGCAAACTACTGGATGCAAAATTGCCTTATACTTCACAAACAGCCAATAAATGCTGGGGTTGATTGAGAGGTCTTGTACAGGATGTGCAACTAAAGCCTCCAACAGTCATGGTTAAAGCTTTAGGTAACCTCATGATTAATACAAGTATAAAATGGGACTCAACATAAGTTAGATAAAAATTTTATAGGTTATTGATCAACTCCTTTTCTTGCAGCGTTCACCATCTGTGAGAAAAACGTTTGTCACACGATTTCACAATATGGGTGTACCGTATTTCAGCTCCGGCAAATCCGGAATCCGGCCATTTTTACAAATCCGGCTTCAGCTCTGGCTCCGGCCGGATCTCACTTTATAAATCCGGACAAATCCGGCTCCGGCCGTATTTCTAAAATTTGAATCCGGTACAGCCCTAGTGAAAACACTCATGGCTTTCCTCCAGAAAGAAGGTAGTGATGCTGGGATCAAAACTATGAAAGCAGCCCTGCTTGAAGCTGTTAGCAGCAGATTTGCGGACATTGAATCCAACAGTATTTACACCTGTGCCACACTACTGGATCCTCGATTCAAGCTGTGCTTCTTCTCCGAACGTGGTAGAAGTGATGCACGAGCCCATCTGCTGTTAGCAGCTAACTCCATTATTGATTCAGTAAGCACAGTCAGTCCACAGGATCCATCAGCTACTAGTAGTAGTAGTAGTACTAGTGTTTTGACTTCTGTGAGCACTGCCACACAGTACGAGTCCAGCCTATGGAGCTGTTTTGACACAATTGTCAAGGAAAATCCCACCACAGATCGTTCTGCAAGTGCCGAAGGCAACAGCATTAACACTGAGGTGACACAGTACCTGTCAGAGCCACTTCAAATTCGACAGTCAGATCCAGTTTCATGGTGGCATGCCAATAAGCAAAGATTTCCAAGTATGGCTAGACTGGCGCAGGCATTTCTTGCACCACCACCTACAAGTTTGCCATCGGAAAGGCTGTTCAGTACTGCAGGAGACATTATCACTGACCACCGTAGTAGCCTTTTACCACAAAATGCGGAGACGTTGATTTTCCTGAAATACAACTCGTCCCTTCTTGACTCTGAGAGTCAACTTCACAGCCATAATGAAGACTGACTGACTGAAATAGTGAAATTACTGAATGAATGTATTTCAATAAATTCAATCTGTTCAATGTACTGTTGTTGTGAGTTGTAACTGAGCTGCCAATTTGCCAACTGAAAACAATGTGAAAACTAAAAACTGAAACTGAAAACTAAAAATTAAAATTACTAAATTAGCATTATGTGCTTATGTATTATGTTTCATCTTGAACTTATGGAACTTAATATTACTTAATTACTTATTCTAATGCAAATGTAATTATTTTACATTTAAATGATTTAATATGAGTATATGTCATCATTGTCATGTCTATAGTAAGGAACTGCAGTAATGAACAGTCGAGTGACTCCACTCACCTAAGTCAAGTGATGTAGTACGTTATTTTATTTTTATTTTTTTATTTGTAAATCCGGCTCCAGCCGGATCTCACTTCATAAAATCCGGCCAAATCTGGCTCCGGCCGGATCTCACTTCATAAATCCGGCCAAATCCGGCTCTGGCCGGATTTCAAAAATTTGAATCCGGTACAGCCCTATTTCATAACGGTGTTCTTGTATTATCACAGTTGCCTTGAAAGCAGATCCTAAGTTGAGTTAGTTGCATGTGCTTTACAGGACGTCGCAGTCAGCCCCAGCATTTATTGGCTGTTTGTGATTTACTAGGGAAGTTTATGTTCAGTAGTTTGCCATTGCTTTGAACGACCGGCACTTATACCATTGTGTGAAAATCAAACCCCCTCCCCCAAATCTGTGTTTTGAATGCAGTATGCGGAACTACCAATTGTGTATGCAGTTCCTTCATCACAGAGTCGGCTGTTGTAGACTGAGATGAACAGAGCACTGAACTCATGCATGATCACCTCTTTTCCATGTTCACCTTGTCAAGGATGCTGGTTGTGTTGGGGCTGCGTACAGTGAAGCTGTCATATCTGTACCTTGTTACCCGACACATTCAACTTGAGCACAAATGTTTGTGTGGACCACATTCTGATAACAGGCAGAATAATACTTCTTCTTCTTTGTTTGTTCCTCTTTCAAGGGGAGTGCTTCACACCTAGTTATGCACATGGTAGGTCAATGTGTCTGACTTCGGCATGTATTTGTGTAATTTTTACTTCCTCTAGACAGATTTAATCCAGGGTAAGGGGCATCTATCCATGGCTAAGTTTACTTTATTTCCTTAACAATTCTGCCATGGCAACAGCCTTACGGTCTACTCTTTGTAATTTGTAACTGCTGTGGGATTTTTAATGTGCACCACTTTCACACGGGATGTCCTATTTTTCACCTTTATCATAAAGCAATATATCCTATCTCACCACATGAGAAATCAAGGAAACGTGTGATATCTTTAGACACCAATGGTTCTTGGAAATATTCTCAGCCCTAGCAGGAATCGAACCTGGTACCTTCTGAGTCTGAGGTGGACACCGTAACCTCTCTGCCACAGCTCCAGTCAGAGTACTAAGAGCGAGCATATTTCCTGTGGCAACATGTGGGTACAAATCTTGGACATCGAACAAATCATCTGAAAAGCACATGTCCACCATATAGTATAAAAGCTTCAGAAGAGTAATACAATTAATTAAACAGAAAGGAGAACAAGTAGACCCGTCCAGCAAGAACACAATATTGAAGAAGATTGGTTATTACGATAAGCAAACATGAGGAAAATGAAATATTTACGACATGTTAAAAGAGCATGAAAAGTCTAGAAAAAATAATAATGAAGGAAAGTGTACTGGTGATGTGAAGAAGAGGTAGACCACAATGGACACTACACATGCCTTAATTTTACTGTAAATACATCAACATTTAACTGTCGGGCTGTGATCCCGCTGTTATTAGACTAAAGGTACATGTCATTGGTACACATACCTATAGTAGCTAGCTCGAGACCTATTTACTTGAGTCACTGTTATATTTTGTGTTTGGTTTTTGTGTTTGCCCACTTTGAACTCAAGTATAGTCCATATCATGCTACTACTTCAAGTTCATTGGACTGATTTTTGCGCGTGGATTAGCTTTCCCTATTACCAGTGTCACCCACCTTTAGGCGAACCCACTCTGACTTTTGAGGTGCACCGTTATAATAAAAGTCGGGGTTTTGTGTGTGTGTGTGTTGGTTTTTTATTTAGTGTATAAAGATTATATTATATCTAAAAATTACTAATACCACTGCCATGTCATGAAATGTTCATATATTTATGTAAGGATTCCTTGAGACATGATAATTATTTCAAGATGAAACAACATATTAAAGAATGCTGGAATTAGGAGTTCAGTGTGGGTCTGGTAAAATGGGACATGTGAGAGGATACAGTTGATGTGCCTGTGAGCAGTGTGTCGGTTGGATGATTAGCATGTACACCTTGCAACATTTGCTATTGGAGATGGAGCCTCTATGGCTTTGCTAGAAATGTTAAATGTTGATTATTGAATCAGTCAGTCACAATCAAAAAGGTTGTGAGATAGGTTGCTCTACACTATCAATGTGGCATCCAACTTTAATGTCATGGCATTAGGGGAATACCAAGATGTGCCCAGACATAGAAGAGTATGGGTATTTGTTCCATTGGCCAGTTGATTATGCATATGTCTACAACATCCACCACGTCCCTTCCTGCTAGTGCCAAGTTGGATCCTTGATTCCGTCAATCATAACTCAACTCTAACTCATTCACATTATTGTCCTGATTCTTTTGCAGAGTCTGAGGCCTGATGATTGTGTGTCTGGAGTAGTGCTGTCTGTTCTAGAAAATGGATTGCGGATTCAACTCTTGTGTGTGGATAAAGGCTGCGCCAGGGATATCGATGACCTAGATATTCAGGTTTTGTCGCTGTATTATCTGTTTATTGCATTAGATTCTATCATAGACGGAGCTGCAGTGGCTGGCAGGCATGCCTATTGGCCCACTGGTTGTGTGTTTGAATTCCGTTGGAGGCAGATGTTTTAAAAATTAAGCTGGACTCCCAGGTCGACCCAGCCTTAACTGGATAGCAGGAAATATTCTGGGAAGTCAAGGCAGCTGGCATATTGACCACATTACCCATTGAGTCTGTAATATTGACCACATTACCCATTGTGTCTGTAATATTGACCACATTACCATTGAGTCTGTAATATTGACCACATTACCCATTGAGTCTGTAATATTGACCACATTACCCATTGAGTCTGTAATATTGACCACATTACTCATTGAGTCTATAATATTGACCAAATTACCCATTGAGTCTATAATATTGACTACATTACCCATTGAGTGCTGGTCGGTCTATAAAAATATGGGGCCAGCACCATATAGCCAATACGCTTCAGTGTGCGGCTAGAGGTAATTTATGTGACTTTTGTTTGGTCCTATACCAGTTCTATCACAGAAGGTATCCAGCAACATTCAGCTAATGTCTTCTGTGTAGGGACTGATATTTATATGATTAGACATTCTAGCTCGAAAATATTCTACATATAGCCTCATTTGAACTACTTTAATGTAAAATTATCGGTCAGGGGGACATAGTCGTTTAGAGGTACAGCTTGTGTCTGTAACTAGAGCACACCTGGTATGATTAATGATATGAATAATATCATCATCAAGTACCATGAGGCCAGGCTTGGGCGGCCGTGGTTGTCTATCTCACATGATCAGTAGTCCTGTATCACGTATGTGTTTTTGTCCCGACTATGTCATGTGACCACTGCATCTAAATATTATTAATCTTTTTGTCTTTCCCTTTCTCTTTTCCCATCAAGTTTACCAGTTGTCGACTAAATGTATTTCTTTTAACTTGCCCAAAAATTTGTGACTGTCAATGTCTGATTTCTCTAATCAGTTTACAGTTTTCATGTTTCTTCAAAGACTGTCTTGTTAGTTTTTCTGTCCATCTTTGGTATTTTTTTGTACAAGGGGGCTTCAAATGAAAACCTTAAATGTTTTTTGGTGTGTGGTAAATATATTCTGAAAAAGTAAAGAACAAATGTATCATTCTTTGATGTAGTCACCGCTGCGTGCAGTGTAAGTCCTTCAGGTTCGATAAAGTGCTTGGATTCCTATAGAAAAAAATTATCTTTGTCACGTGTGTAACCACTCATGCACCACGTGCTGTACTCTTCATCAAACCAAACAGTTTTGAAACTTCCTACTCCTTTCATACACTTGCTGGACTGACAGGCATGCATCGCCATACTGAACTCATTCACCAATGAATTTATATAGGTTTCACCCCTTTACTGATAACAAAAAAATGGGTAATGGAACGCTGCTACTCTTTGGCGCATATCAAAAGTGGGGAGGCCATCTTTACACTGTCCTTATCACGCCATTGTGTTCATCTGCACTGTGATGGCATGTACTGAACACTCTTAACAACAATATTGGCAGGTTACAAGGCAACGTCATGAATATTTTCATTTCTATCACACTTTCTCACACAGGGTTTTGATATGAAGCCCCCTTGTATTTTCCCCAGAAAGCAGATTTCCACTGACATTTGATGCTTCTCAGCTGATCTACTTATTATCCATGTTTCAGATGCATACAGCAGTATAGATTCTACAAAGCATTGTAGCACTCTTGTCATCTAAAACAGGATTGTGACATCCTGAATAGTTTTACAGTTCTTGATAATTTTATTTCAAAAATTCTACTATGTTGCACGATTTATTGCCTGGCATATTTCGCTGCATCTCGTCAGGTACATACTGCAGAAATCACGCAACTTAATTGAATTAACTAGATAAATCCTTCAAACTGAAATATACACATGTTCGCACAGATCAGCTTGAGAGCGGTCACGTGGTTGAAAGAGACAGTGCCTTCCGTGTGTTGTTCAACACACAAAGTAGTCGCTTGTTAAAGTTTGCTGAAGCTATAATAATCAACCTTCATAAGCCGTCCTTGTGCAAGCAGAAAGACATGTTAGTCAGTTTAAAATTACCGTGGTAGACAATCGACATTACTGTGCGAACATGTGTATATTTCAGTTTGAAGGATTTATCTAGTTAATTCACTTAAGTTGTGTGATTTCTGCAGGATGTACCTGACGAGATGCAGCGAAATATGCCAGGCAATAAATCGTGCAATCTATTGTTTGTGTCTTCGTTATTCAAATTCATCACGGGAAAACATTGTTTTGAAGTTCTACTATGTGTTTCAACAGTACTGTTCTGCAAGTCACAGTTAATTTTATCTTTAAGGTTAAAGCAACAAAATAACAATAAAATGCAAGGCAGAGTGACATTTTCAATGCTGGGGAAGTAAACAGCTATTATTCTGTTTTCTTTCAGTTACAGAAATGTCTGTCATAATGCACTTTAGTTTTGTGATGTCTTGAATCATATCTGAAATATGCAGGTCCGCATGGCCGAATGGGTAAGAACGCATGTTCTTAAACATCCGGTTTGCTGATACCGAGGTAAGCGGTTCAACCCCTATACCGGACAGCTGGACTAAAATGTTGACCTGTCGTCCTTGACTTGGGGCATAAATTACTAGCACTTCTGAAGTCGGAGTGGGTTCGCCTGATGGCGAGGTACACTGTTAATAGGGAAAGCTAATCCACAAGCAAAATTAAGTCCTCCGCTACTATAAAATAGTGTGTATGGACTACGCTTGAGTTCAAAGTGAGCGAGCGCCAAAAATCAAAATATCTGAAATTTTCATGGTAGCGCAGAGGTTAGCATGCTGGCCAGGTAGGCATGTAAATCGACCTGGACTACCAGGTCAACCCAAGCATAAATTGGTACCAGCAAGAAGTCTCCGGCGGGGGACCCCAGGACACATGCTGGTGTGGTGGGACATGAGTAGACAGACAGACTGGCTGGGTCTGCACCGGTGGTGGGGTATATGATAAGGCAGACGTGGTTGGGGCCCCTTTGGGATCATGGGTATAGTGCAGAAGAACAGACAGATCATCACAGCCTAGAGAGAATGGTGCTGAGGCCGACGCTTAGGATTCCAAGGAAAGGTCAGATGGACACATAATCAGACAGCTATTGATACCATTAGTGTTGGAACTCTTTGCTGGCTGTTGCAAATGAGGATGGACCACATATGGGAATGTCTTTATTGCTGTGATGTAGGTCACTTAACATCACTAAAAGTCAACAGGGTCGACTTCAATGAGCCGGATTTTTATCCCGTATGGTTCTTTCCTCTGTGAACTGTCAAAAGCATTGCACAAAGCATGAACTCCATAGCTCCAACGACGACCCTTAGGAGTCTCCAAAAAAATGCACTCATAAATCGAAGGACGTGGCCTGGAATCAAACCCACAACCTTCGGAGCCAGAGTCAGATGGCTTGAGCACTTCACCAGGGTGACTCCCAATGTGATGTCGGTTTTTTACTCAACTCAACTCAGTTTCCAGGATGGTAAAGGTGACTGGTGTGACCTTGACAACATCGGCCATCCGGTGTCAATTGGTTAATTAAAATATGGGAATACCACCATATATACTCAATAAACTTCCAGGCATTTCGAAAGATTCTTTTTTTTTAACTTTTGTATCTGAAATATTTTCTTGTGCATTTGAATATGTTGTAATCTCATATGATTTGATTCCAGGCCTTTTGCCCAGTGAGAGAGTTGCCAAAGTTGTACCCAAATGAAAGTGCCCTTCAAGCATTT
Source organism: Cepaea hortensis (assembly GCA_963921405.1). Lineage (NCBI taxonomy): Eukaryota > Metazoa > Mollusca > Gastropoda > Stylommatophora > Helicidae > Cepaea > Cepaea hortensis. The sequence goes on from OY992888.1 coordinate 37,390,938, forward strand.
CAAGAGAAAGACATTGTTAGAGGTTGGTTTCTAAGGACATGTCTTCAGTTTGTCTGTAACTTCAGATTGTCAGTCAGTCTGTGAAATTTAGCAATTAATCACTATGTAATATTGGTTATCTAAGTCAGGTCTTAATCAGATATGACTGAGCTGCCGTATAACATTAGTGTTAGCACCGGATGTTGGGCGCTGCTCACCAAGCCCGACGCTCCACATTGTGCAACAGCTTTGGATGGAGGAGCAAAATTGGGAGGTACAAGCCTTACCCTAGGGTGAGGAAATGCAACCTAAAGACTAACTGTCATGGCAGGGCAGACCAGGCCCTAAGCCTTGGTCGGCAACTGGTCTAGGATGGAAGCTCTGACAGGCGGACAATTAGAGCATTGGTTTTCTGATCCAGCAGCTTCTGCAGCTTGTCTTATTCCAGATGTATTGGTGTTACCTTTCCTCTGGAGTAAACTAGACAGGCTGAGAGAAAGATCATGCAGTATAGGCAACACATGGTCTCTAAATTCAGCCCAGGCTTTATCCTATGGCCGGTCTCTGTGGCTGAAGGGCTTGCGAACGCGGTTTGTGAGCCCGTATACCCGGGTTCGAAACACGGCGGTGCTGGTTTTTTCGAAAAAGGTATAGAGGCCGGTCGTTCAGAAAGCAATGGCAAACTACTGAACGTAACACTTGCCTAGTACATCAACAGCAGCTGAAAATGCTGGTGTTGACTGCAACGTCCCGTAAGGGATACGCAACACAATTTTTTAAATTTTATACTATGAAGAGGAATAACTCCATTTTACAAACTATCTTCTGTCAAGACAGCAAGGTGCTAAGTTATCTGTAACATCTGCTCATAAATTGGGTGGTTAAATTAGGTCTTAATTGGTTTGCACTTGTGGCAAACTACTGAACATGAAACTTACTTGCCTTGTAAATCAGATAGACAAAAAATGCTGGTACTGATTGCAGTGTTCTATAAAGGAAATGCAACTTTACCCATTGGCAATAAAATTGTTTTGTTATAAGATTTGTTAGTAAATAGGTTTTTAACATTTTATTGTAAATTGGTTCAAAAGTAGTGTTTTCCTGCTGAACATTTTAGTTAAGAAATTACAAACAACAGAGTGCACAATTTATTCCCTGGCATAGTTTGCTGTATCTCACTGGGTACGTACTGTAGAATTACATATTGTATGAAGTGAATAGATGATGCATTTTCAGTAGTTCACATTTGTTCTTAAGTTCATTTTTGACCTGTGGGCATTTGCTGGTTTGAATAGCTTATGGTCATAAGTCGGTTTGTAACAGTGAATCTTGAGTCAATTTGTAGGGTTTGGTCATAAGTCTTAACACTTGAGTTAGTTTGTAGGGTTTGGTCATAAGTAATTTTGTAACACTATCTTGAGTCAATTTGTAGGGTTTGGTCATAAGTCTTAACACTGTATCTTGAGTTAGTTTGTAGGGTTTGGTCATAAGTAATTTTGTAACACCATCTTGAGTCAATTTGTAGGGTTTAGTCATAAGGCAGTTTGTAACTGTATCTGAGTCAGCTTGTTGGCTTTGGCCATAAGTCAGTTTGTAACACTCTGTCTTGACTTGGCTTGGGACTTATGATCAAAAGCTGGTTTGTAACAATGTGTCATGAATCAGATTTTAGTGTTTGATCATAAGTTGGTTTGTAATGTTGGGTCATGTCACTTTGTAACATTGTATCTTGATTTGGTTTGTGACATTTGGTCATAATTTAGTTTCTAACACTATTTATAAAACAACATGATAGATCTGTATAGGTGAAATAACAATATGTAGCCCCATTTTTTAATGTAAATGTTATTTTATAGGTGAAATACACAAACAGTAGCCCCCCATGTGTGAATGTAAATGTTATTTTAAAGGTGAAATACACAACACGCAGTCCCTTCTGTGAATGTAAATGCTACTTTATAGGTGAAGTACACACCATGTAGCCCCATTTATGAATGTAAATTTTATTTTATAGGTGAAATACACAATACATAGCCCCATGTGTGAATGTAAATGTTACTTTAAAGGTGAAATACCCAGTACGTAGCCCCATGTGTGAATGTAAATGTTACTTTATAGGGAAATACACAACATGTAGCCACATGTTTGTATTTAAATGTTACTTTATAGGTGAAATACACACCATGTAGCCCCATTTGTGAATGTAAATGTTATTTTATAGGTGAAATACACAATACATAGCCCCATGTGTGAATGTACATGTTACTCTCCAGAATGTAGCTCTTAAGTTAATGTAAATGTTACTCTCCAGAATGTAGCTTTCATAAGAATGTAAATGTTACTCTTCAGAATGTAGGTCTCATGTGAATTTAAATGTTACTCTCCAGAATGTTACTCTGATGTGAATGTAAATGTTACTCTCCAGAATGTAGCCCTCGTGTGAATGTAAATGTTACTTGTGTGAATGCAAATGTTACTCTCCAGTATGTAGCTCTCATCTGAATGTAAATGTTACTCTCCAGTATGTAGCTCTCATCTGAATGTAAATGTTAACTCTCCAGTATGTAGTTGTTCTGTGAATGTAAATGTTACTCTCAGAATGTAGCTTTCGTGTGAATGTAAATGTTACTTTCCAGAATGTAGCTTCATGTGTGGACTCCAGAATGTAACTCTCATATTCATGTAAATGTAGCTCTCATGTGAATATAAATGTTACTCTCCAGAATGTAGCTCTCATGTGAGTGTAAATGTTACCCATCTCATGACATACCTAAAGAATGTGGCCTGTCTTCTAATGCCAGTAACCAGTTCTGTGTGTGTGAGCTCACTTCTTTCAGCATATTGTCATTACTCGTTCCGCCCACGGTGTTCTCACCATTCTTCTATAATAGCACATTTCCATCTCACTTGTCTGCTAATTGTTCATGATTTGCTTCCGCACATCAGGATTGACTCAATATAGCTAATAAGAACTCTTCTTCTCACCTCAATAGACAAAGATAAATTGCAGAGAATATTCTCTCTAACCCTATTTATATGCTGTTAGTGTGTGGTAGGGTTAAACCCTGTTTGTGGCAACAAAGATAAATTGCAGAGAATATTCTCTCTAACCCTATTTATATGTTGTTAGTGTGTGATGGGGTTAAACTCTGTTTGTGGCAACAAAGATAAATTGCAGAGAATATTCTCTCTAACCCTATTTATATGCTGTTAGTATATGGTGGGGATAGACCCTGTTTTGTGGCAAACAAATAGCACAAGTCTTGTAACAGGGCCAGTATCATGCTGTCACTCTTTATGGTCACAGATAGATTTCTAGTCCCCTGTGTGTTACCGGGGGCCCATAAGGAAAGCCAACAACAGTAGCACTAACCTACCATGCATGTCACAAGAGGTGACTAAGGAGGGTTGGTGTCAGACTGGCTACCTAATCCTATAGGAAACTAGCTGCAGAATCCAACCACTTATGAACAAGTCTACAAAGGAAGTTGGTTGGCGGCCCATGCTTCACTGTGAGGTGTAAAGAGAAGAAGAATAAGATGAAGCAGAAATACACTTCTTGTTCTCAGGGACATTGTTCATTGATGTTTGGCTCTCAGGTCGACCTCGCCTATAATGGGTTCTATAATGTGCGCAGTATGCTTCCTGACATGAAAAGGGATCCTACTGTTTTTGCATACAAAGAGGCTGAGTTGTCTCTTCTTCTCCCCCCCCCCCCCCCCCCCCACAGCCATTCTTTATCTGATGAAATTGCTGCCAGTACTGAGGTATGACCCACGGTATCAGTAAGCCAGTGTGCTAATCAATGTACTGTCACTGTCTATTCATCTTATGAGAGTCTCATCTTGTAGCTTGTGGTGTCGAGGTGATGCATAAACAGCGGGCGGGAGAGTGCCAGTTTATGGGCTTCATATATCGAGATTACCTTGGACTCTGCTGTTCCCTCTGTCCATTGTTTATATGGTCAGCCTCTTCTTCTGCTTCTGCTTGGTCTGTACATCATTGCTTGTTGTGGTATATTGTTAGTTGGTAGCCTAGTTATATGGCTGAACCATTTATCTTGCTGTTTTCTAACAAAATCTAGCACTGCTATTACCCCCACTTTGGTCCTATTTCTTCATTTCTGATTTTCTCTGTTATTGATACATTGAGTATTCTTCTCAGGAATATCAATTCCATTCTTGTCATTTTTCTGTTCTTTTTCTCTGTCATTGTCTAGGTTTGACATTGGTAGCATAGAGTTGGTAGGAAGCTTGTGTTGTAGAGTGCTTTTTAGTATCTATTGATGCATGTTAGTTCTTTAGTATTGGTGCTATTTGTCCAATGAGTTGGTTTGCCTTATTGCATCTATTTTCGATTTTGTCTTCTGATTTGCCATTTGATAAATAATATTATACTTCCTAAGTACTTGAAGCTCTTTACTTGTTTCAGGGGGGGGGGGGGGGGGGGGGGGGTGTTCTTTTAGATGAATCTGGTGTTTTTTCTTCTTTGGTTATAGAGTCATCACATATATTATGTTATTATTGTTATAATTGTAATCTATAACAGAACAGCAATCTCCCCATCTTTAAATTATGTTTCACAGGGATTGTTCTGGCTGTGGGTGAAGAATCTGAGAAAATAATTGTATCTTTACACGAGAAAGCTGTTCCAGATAAGAACATCTATCCCCGAACAGTAAGTACATTCATTTCAATACACCTCTGTTTGTGTTTGTCTGTGTGTGCTTGCATCCGCTTGACTTCCTTTTCTGCCTCTCTGTCCCTCTTATACACATAGGCATTCATGTACACACAGACATACACATATGCTTAAGGACAGGATTAGATAAACTGGTAGATATTTGGCAAATGGTTTTCTACAAACTCGATGTTCTTCTTCTTCTTCTTCTTCAGCGTTCCAAACTCGATGTTTGGTAAAAAAATTTCTAACAGGTGACATATGTTGAGCAAACAGTTTATACAGATTGGTAGATGTTTAGCAAACAGTTTAGACAGACTGGTAGATGTTTAGCAAACAGTTTAGACAGACTGGTAGATGTTTAGCAAACAGTTTAAACAGACTGGTAGATATTTAACAAACAGGTTAGACAGACTGGTAGATGTTTAGCAAACAGTTTAGACAGACTGGTAGATGATAATTAAACAGTTTAGACAGACTGGTAGATGTTGAGCAAACAGTTTAGACAGACTGGTAGCTGATGATTAAACAGTTTAGACAGACTGGTAGATGTTGATTAAACATTTTAGACAAACTGGTAGATGATGACTAAACAGTTTAGACAGACTGGTAGATGTTGATTAAACAGTTTAGGCAAACTGGTAGATGTTGATTAAACAGTTTAGACAGACTGGTAGATGTTGATTAAATAGTTTAGACAGACTGGTAGATGTTGATTAAACAGTTCAGACAAACTGGTAGATGTTTAGCAAACAACTTTAGACTGGTAGATGTTTAGCAAACTGTACACAGATTAGTAGATGTTTAGCAAACAGCTCATTACACTTATTTTAGTCTAACAGATCAAGATAAATTGTGTTTGTATTGTTGCAGGTATATTCCAATACACACGAAGATGACAAAAATAGGAGACAAATAAAAAACATAAACAGCAAATTTTATGTTTATTTGCTAATATAAGTGTTCACCTGTTTTCATCCCAGGGTTTAATCACAGAAGAAGAGTTTCCTGTGCACTACAGGTATGTTACAGTTATGAAAATTGTTTTTCTTTCACAAATATTCGTTTATGATTTTTTTTTAAATCATTTGAATAACTTGGTTTATTCTTTTCATTCTTGATTTTAATTTTGTAATTAAATAACTTGGTCTGTGATTTTTCATTATTTTCATTTCTTAATTAAATTAATTAATTAGCTTATTATTCATTTTTTTTTTTTTTTTTTATAATAAAACAACTTGATCTGTTACTTTTCATTATTTTAATTTGTAAATTAAATTAATTAATACCTTGGTTTTCATTATTGTTAATTAAATAAGTTGATATAACCCGTTTTGAGTGCTTTTGCAAAAAATGTCATGGCTAAAAAATTAAGACTACACAATGACATCTGACAGAAGATATGACACAGAAATAAAGAAAAGAACGACATTATAAAGAGATACTTTTATTAGAATGAGCAGTGTCACGAAAAACAGAAATTTCATGGGAAGTACTAACATTTTCTTAGCTAAAGGTTGTGTGTGGCCTATCCTGTGCGGATGCGAATGATAGACAATGAGTAAGGAAATCATGAGGAAACTGGAGGCAGTGGAGATGTGATTTTTTAGAAGAAAGTTGAGAATATCATGGACAGAAAAGAAAGCAAAAGCTGAGGTATTCAGAGCTGCATGTGTTACAAGATCACTCATTAAAACCATAAGGAACAGCCAATGAAATGTATGGAGCATATCAGTGGAAGAGGTGGGATAGAGAAATTATCCATATGAGGCTTGGCATGAGGGATAGAGGAAGACACAGAAAGATGTATGTTGGAGGCTTAAACAGCTGGAGCTTAAACAGCTGGGAACAAATGATAATATATACAACACCAACTTCAATATATCAGATGACAGAAAAGATTGGAGATTCACATGATTATGGGGTTCAACCCCTACACTAGTCAGTTGGACTAAAATGTTGACTTCTCATCCTTGATGTGGGGATGTAAATTACAAGTACTTCTGAAGTCAGAGTGGGTTTGCCTGATGGCTAGGGACACTGGTAATCGGTAAAGCTAATCCACACGCAAAAGCCAGTCCAGTGCACTAGAAGTAGTAGCATATGAACGGTCCATGCTTGAGTTCAATGCAAGAGAAAGCAAAATAAAAATGATTGTATTATGTCATGTTTAACAACATCACTGCACATTGGGCATTTCCATGAGTGCTCAATCCTCCAATACAGCTGCCATCCTAAAGTATTTCTGCTCACTGTTCCCATAAGGAGTTTATTATAGTATCTCCTCTCTTTCCCTCGAAGACAGCAATGACTTGTTGACCAGAAGTCACTCCAAGTTTGTGTAGTCGAGCTAGCTTCGGAATCAGTATCTGCCTACTGAATCTGTACTGCATTGATTATATCAGCCCTGTCCATGCTTCTTCCCATTTGTATTGGTGCATTATTTTCCAGCTTGTCTAGGTGTTCATTATGTTTGCTCTGACATGTCATATGATTGATGGTGTCTACACCAGACCAGGAACTTGAACAAAGAAGTGATTTGTCATTATTTAATTAATTAATCAAATTAATTAACTTATTATTATTATTACTATTTTTTATTCAGATTATATTGTTTGTTGCTTTTCATTAATTTTACACATCAAGCAAACTGATTCCTGTCTTTCAACATAATTTAATCAACAAAATTGTATGCAAGTGTATTCCAGTTTTCTCCTTCTTATGATGTGTCTGAAGAATCTGAACTGCAAGTAACCAGTTCTTGTACACGAGTTGATGTCTTTCACTGTCTTGATTACTCTCTTTTGACTGTCCAGTGTTCTCAGCATTCTTCTATAGAATCTCAACTTTGCAGACCCCCAAGTAATTTCTCACCAATCTGCTGATTGTCCATGATTTACTTCCATGCATCAGGATTGACTCTGCAATAGAAATTATCTTTCTCTTTCATTGACAAATATATTTGACATAAAATATTCTTCACATTTTGAAATTCTGCTTATGCATGAGTTATAATTATTCTATATTCTGTCTGTTCAGAAAGTGATACCGCAACATTGGTTGAGGCAGATTAAGCACACATGTCTCTGTCACAAGTGCTGTAATGAGGATTTTAGATAATCAATCTGTCAATCAATTATTTTGTTAGTTTATGAACTAGTTTTCTTTGATTGTCAGATCTTGTAGATTGTCAGTCTTCTTAGTCTAAGGTACACAAAAAATGTTTCCGCAACATTTCAGTTAATACACCTTGATTTTATTTTGTAGGGACCATGAAATGATCTATGATTCACACCCATATCTTGTCACAGGAAAGGTGCATGTTGCCAGAACTTGTATTTGTTTCCTGTTGTTGTGAAATATGTTCTTCATGGTGTTGAATCTCCGCATTGCTGCGGTGAGTCACCTTCTGGTGTCTTTGGAACAGTCGATTTATTTGCTAATTGTGGAGCCGGGTTTTTCAAAGTTTGTGAGATTTTCAATACCTTTGTTGGTTGCAGTGTTTGGTTGACATATTATTTTGACGTAGCTTTGTTTCATTTTCAGGCGGAAAAAGCAGATTGATGGATCTCCTTTTGAGGAACTGTTGCATTCAATTCTTGGGTTCAACAACATGGGAAATGTAAGGGCTCTTGTTGAACAGCTGGGGATGCAGGAGGATTCATCATACATGAGATACCTGGCTAGGTAAGGGCACATACTCAAGCATGTTAATTAGCATTTCAACTTTCAGTTTTAGCTATTTCATCCAATAGGCCAGGTAGGGCACAGTACCCAAGCTTTTTGAATCAATATTTTTTAGAGATCATCACCGTCATCAATGACATGGAGGGGTATCATTGTAAAGATCATCATTGTCATCAATGACATGGAGGGGTATCATTGTAAAGATCATCATCATAAATGACATGGAATGATATCATTGTAAAGATCATCATCGTCATCAATGACACAGAGGGGTATCATTGTAAAGATCATCATCATCATCAATGACATGGAGGGGTATCATTGTAAAGATCATCATCATCATCGATGACATGAAGGAATATCATTGGTGGAATTGATCCAAGACACCAAGGTCTGAGGTCTGTTGAGATACATGAATGCCTATGTCAGTCACCAGTGCACATGATGATGATGATCACATCTGGGCTTCTAGATTCTTCTGACTTCTGTGGGCATTTGTTGACCGGGTTAACCTTCCCAGGGGGCTTCTAGATTGAAATTCACATAATTGTAGAGATAAATTATATTTGTAAGCATTTCATACAGTTCCAAAAAATAACTTATCTGCATGATTCAAACAGTTCTGAAAGTGACTTATGCTTTTTAGTTTCACACTGTTCTATAAGTCATTTGTGATTTTTATTCATTTAGTTCTAGATTTAACTTAAATTTATGATTCATACAGTTCTTAAGTAATATATGTTTTATTGTCATTAGCACAATTGGACGAGCATTTAAGGTCTGCTAAGAGAGGGGAAAGAATAGCCACCTGTTTGTTCCTCTGTGGATCAGGCCTATAAAATGTAATGGTCCTGACACGTCACTGGCACATCACTGATCCATGGCAGGTTCCTGCTTTGTGACTTTTAAAAATGTTTTCGAGCAAACATACATACATATGAATATGGGCGAATCTATCTTGTGTTTTATGGTGCACATGGCGATCTTACCTATGATTGGGTAGAGTTCTGTAATTTTATATTATTAAATTATAATGCTGAATTGACACATACAAATCACATAATATAAACAAATAATCCTGTTAAATTCTTACTACCTTTGGCTTCTTAAGTGTCTGCTAATCTGATTCCTGAGCATGATGGAATACTCTTTAATATTATCTAAGTCAGACAGCTGTAGTATCTTGGTCGCCCGACTTCAGGTAAAAAGAGGAAGGAAGTAGTGAGACCTTGGACATGTTGGGAGTTGGTATGCACATGTTTGGTTGCATTGTTACACCACTGTCCATTAGATTTGAATATGGGATCATGTTCATTTCCCATGTACTTCCCATAATTCATGGGAATCATGTGGTGCTTGTAGAGGTTTGCACGGCCGAATGGATAAGAATGCTCGTTCTTAAACTTCTGGTTTGCTGATGCCGAGGTAGCGGATTCAACCCCTCACGAGTCAGTTGGGCTAAGATGTTGTCTTCTCGTCCTTGACTTGGGGATGAATTACAAGTACCTCAGAAGTTGGCGTGGGTTCGCCTGATAGTGAGGGACACTGGTAATAGAGAAAGCTAATTCACCCGCAAATATCAGTCCAGTATACTAGATGCAGTAGCATGTGCTGAGTTGAAAGCCCCAAAAAAATCTGGCACTTGCATATTATGCATTCTCACTGTTATTTATAATGCACACACACACTGTTAGGCATGTACATGTGATGTATGTATATGATGAGGCCAAGACCTCATCAAGACATAAACATACATCTCTCAAAATGCAAGACATGTTTATCTGGCATCTATGACAGACAGTATGTCTTGCTTTATAAATGAACCGTTTCCAATCTCAGACAGTTAAGGCAATCAAGTCATACATGTCTATCAAATAATCTTTGATAGACTATATGTCTTGCTTTAGCCATTATTTCATCAGTGTAGAAATCTCCTCATGGAATGAGGTATCCATGCCTAACTAACGTCTGCTGACAATCAGACTGCCACTCTCTAACCTGAAGTGGATAAATGCAATTACAGTAACACCTGAGCAGGCGGGTGTGATTAAATCCACAAGTTCAAGCTATTTCATTAGTGAGTGGCACCTTGCAGTCTTGACAGACTAAAGTATGTGAATTTCATTATAAGTTATCAATAATAAGTTAATACCTCACCTGCCATCCCTCGACACTGACGCAAAAGGAAGGAATTTCCAATATGCCAGATAAACGTCTATTATTCACATGTCTTAATTAAATTTTCACACAGGACATGAAACATCCAGTATTAAACTCTGCCTATGCTGTGTGCAAGTTAAGCACATTAAAAATCTGACTGCAGTCAGAAATTGCAATAAGTAGGCCTAAAGCTACTGCTGTGGCAAAATGTTTAGAGTAAAAAAAATAAATGGCTACAGGTTGATAGTGCTCAGTTCCTTGGATGGAAACTATCTATAGGGTGTATTTTTAATGACTGTGCAGTGTTTGAAAAAATTGCCAGTCCAAGTTTTGTATTCACCCTCTGTAAAGTTCATGCAACATAATAGGTAAATGCAAAACTTGGACCGGCAATATTTTCAAACACTGCACAGTCATTAAAAATACACCCTGTAGATATGATAAATCTAACACAAATGCTTACTGAAATCAGACTGTGAGCTAGAGAGGTGCAAAACCAAGTGAAGCCCACTCTACTGGTTAGAGTGCACAAAAGAACTTCATTCCAACCGTCTGTAACTTCAGCTGACTCAAGTTCAGGTATCACTGTAACTCTTCCTGGAGGCAGTTATCTAAACTCCAGGAAAATATTATTTTAACCTCTATTCTCTTTTTACCCAGACATGTTTTACTTTAAAGAGTTAGTATATATAATGAGTAGAAAAACTTAGCAAGTAAATAACTATTTGATGTATCACATGTTGGGAGATGCTGTTTCCATGACTCACTGTCTATTTATATCTTACAGTTTGGAAATCCCAGAAAAAGAATATGCTGAAGGCCTTCGTAAATGGCAGTCCCAAAAATTAGCTTACCATAGGTTTGTAGTTCGTACAGATTGATGTTTTGTTTCTGTAATCAGTGATTGATTGATTGATTAGTAATCAGTGGATGTTTAAGGTGACATGCAATCATTGATTGTTTGGAGGTGATATGTATTCAGAGATTCTTTGGGGGTGGTTTGTAAACAGTGATTGATTGAGGGTGATTTGTAATCAATGGTTGTTTGTGAGGTATATGTAATCAGTGATTGTCTGAGGGTGGTGTGTAATCAATGATTGTTTGGATCTAATCTGTAATTGTTTGGGGAGTGATATGTAATCAATGATATCTGAGGATGATGAATCCTGTCAGTATGTTTAGTTTTCTATCAGCTGTATACTCATTTACTATTTTTGGTGTTTCGTTCGAGAATCACTTTCATTGCACATGGATATCTCCTTAAGTGCTCCACTCTCTTCTCATAGACAAGAAGAATCAGCCAAGGAGAATCTCAGCACAGTGCATGAACTCTGTATCACCAGCAAGCATCCAAATGTGCTTATGCTGAAATTACATTTATTTTGGCTGTTTGTGATTTCTTGGAAATTTTACGTCCAGTAGTTTTCCTTTGCTTTCTGAACAAATAGAATGCATACCATTTTATTTTATTTTTTAAACGCAAGGCAAATCTCCCACAGTTGTGTTTCAAATGTGACATGCGGGAATACAAATTGCATTCAAAGAGTTAAGAATTGGGCATGCAGGCCTGTCTAACATTCTGCCCTTGTATCACTCTCTTTCTTTCATGCATTATTTCATCCACACATCGTTTGAGGCTAACTGAGAACAACAATATAAAAGATATGCATTATAAAGGCATGGGGAAAATGCAGAAATCAATACTACATGACAATTATTTTTAGCTATGGGGAACATAGCCGGTCTCTGTGGCTAAAGGGCTTGCGAACGCGGTTTGTAAGCCCGTATCCCCGGGTTCGAAACACGGCGGTGCTGGTTTTTTCGAAAAAGGTATAGAGGCCTGTCGTTCAGAAAGCAATGGCAAACTACTGAACGTAACACTTGCCTAGTACATCAACAGCAGCTGAAAATGCTGGTGTTGACTGCAACAAAAAAATGGGGAACATACTGTTCTATCAAAAGAGTACTGGCTGTTATACTAGGGTTTTTATTATTATTATTATTATTATTAGTATTATTATTATTATTATTATTAAGGAAGGTGATCTGTACTGAGGTTTATCTAACATCATAGAATAGAGAGAAAGTGGTGAGGGGTCAAAGGTGAGAAGGTCAACTACTTTGCACTGGGTTTGATCCCATCTAGCTCTGCCTCTATCTGCAGAAGTTCAAGAGCATGGTAGAGAGCACACACCTCATAGCTTCAGCGATGACCCCCCAGGGAATACAGTTGAGGGAAAGGAAATATTTTGGACATGTGAAAAGACATAAATATCAGGAAAAGATAGTGTACCAAGTAAACGAAGAAAAGGAAGACCGCAGCGTAGATGGATTCAAGATGTGAGAGATAATTTACACATGACAGTAGAAAGTAGAAATGGCAGGATGTTTGGTTTATGAAAGACACTGGATGATGTTGATGATGCCATATTGGCATGTAAGTGGGATTGCTTTGTTTGTATGCAATAATATACAATAACATGTGTTTTCTTACATTTGCAGTGTGGCACAAGGAGTTGAGATGTTCAAAAGTGGAAAGCATTTGGAAGCCATGCAGTACTTTAATCGGGCCTTACAGATAGACAGCGAGAACGTGGAGGCTCTGGTTGCCAGAGGGGCATTGTAAGTAACTGTCCTTCCCTTGAAAACAAGGAAGGAACAAGAATCATTATTATAAAACTATTCAGTCTGATGTTTTTTCCCTTCATATATATTTAATGTAATGCATAGATACTATATGTCACATTACCAGTTGAAAAATGTTGGATCATTTGGTCACAGACTTCTGAAAAGCATCACTGTTGAGTTTTTCACTTCATTTTTTGTTCCTAGTTTTTGTGTTCATTAGATTACTTCTTAGTTGAAATATCTATCTCTAATTTTGTTTTATCTGTATTGTTTTGTTTTTCTTATACATTGATAAAGACCTTGGTTGAAATTTATTACATCTGTTTTGTTTTTCATTTGTCAAACTTCTTAGTCAGATTATGTATTTTTATTCAGACTACTCTTTTGAGTACGTTTATTCCTTGATAGAGCCAATACTATTCCACTGTATGCAAAACCTGTAGGTAGAGTCTCTTTCGCAGCAAATATTAAATGATAAGTATGCTACTTTTAGCATGCTGTGACTGAATGGATCCCTTTTCCAATATATATTAAAACAAGCAACTTTTGTAGTCAGTTGTAAACTGGTAGGTCATATAGAAACAATACGACAGAGAAGGGATTAAGAGGCGTAGTTTTGCAGGTTAGCCTCATTAGTAATTAACATAATTTATGCAAATATTATTGCTGCGAAATAAGTTATTGCTGCCTGAATGCTTTTATTTTTAAAGATCTTGTTCCTTCCTTTTTTGGTGACAAATATTGACACTGAATTATATGTTTGATGTTTTGTATTTTTGTTTGTTTTCATGATGAGTGTTTGTGATGTTGGTAAAACATTTGCTGCAAATTCTCTTCTTCGTCTGCTTTTTCTCCTCCTCCTCCTCCTCCTCCTCCTCCTCCTCCTCCTCCTCCTCCTCCTCCTCCTCCTCCTCCTCCTCCTCCTCCTCCTCCTCCTCCTCCTCCTCCTCCTCCTCCTCCTCCTCCTCCTCCTCCTCCTCCTCCTCCTCCTCCTCCTCCTCCTCCTCCTCCTCCTCCTCCTCCTCCTCCTCCTCCTCCTCCTCCTCCTCCTCCTCCTCCTCCTCCTCCTCCTCCTCCTCCTCCTCCTCCTCCTCCTCCTCCTCCTCCTCCTCCTCCTCCTCCTCCTCCTCCTCCTCCTCCTCCTCCTCCTCCTCCTCCTCCTCCTCCTCCTCCTCCTCCTCCTCCTCCTCCTCCTCCTCCTCCTCCTCCTCCTCCTCCTCCTCCTCCTCCTCCTCCTCCTCCTCCTCCTCCTCCTCCTCCTCCTCCTCCTCCTCCTCCTGCTTCTGCTTCTGCTTCTGCTTCTTCTTCTTCTTCACTCCCTCTTCTACCTCTTTGTCTTCCTCTTCTCCTGCTTCTGCCTTTTAATCTATCAATGGAGTATGGTCTTCAGCCAACTGACATCAAGGCCAGCTCCTCCCCCATTTAATTCCATCTTGCTTGGCTGAGTTATTTTTATTTTTTTCTTGTTCATGATTGGTTGAATTTTGCGGCTAAAGTTTTCTACAGGAAGCAGTAATCAGCCTCGCAGTAATCAGCCTCACACTAATCCCGCTGTAGTCATCCATTACAACATGCATGGTAGGTTACAGTGTTACAATTCACTGCTTCTAGTATGAGTCCTGGTAACACACAAGCGTACTGTGGTGAAGTTTGCGTTATTTTATTGAGTGGCATGTTTAGTTGCTTATCAACCAAATATTCTGATCAATCAGTGCTCGTAACAGGCCATATATGGCCAAACTATTTATAAGGTAACTTTGCAGTTGTTCCTGCGATAATTTGGAACTGCACACCAGATAGTTTATATCATTTCCTGGCAAATTGTGTTCAAGAACAGATGCGTTACGTTGGTCAGTTAAACGGTTTGGAGACATTTTACTTTACTGGAGAGGTATGTACCATTATATTTGTCATTAAATCTAAATGTCCAATATTTATTATACAAATATCTGAATTCAGAATCCATTTATCTGGACATTTTCACAGTTTAATACAGATTGTTGATAAAGCATTTGCTCAGTTAGTTTTATTTTATAGTCACTGGTGGATACTATCCTTCTTGTTTGATTCCATCTTGTAATACTTGTCGCTTGCATGCATTTTCTTTTTATTTCCTCTTTCTTTGTTTTTTATTTTCCTTATATTTAAGCATCAGGTTAGGAAACTCTTTGAGGATATATCCTTTATGTTCTAGGTTTCCACTATTCTGCTAATCCATCACTTGTGGGATCTGCCTTTTGCTATGTATAGGCCATTTTAAAGTGCCAATGCTGTTTGCAGTGTGTTGTTTTGATGTTGTCTTTTTGGTGTTTAAAGACAAAGGATCGACTTCACTGCACCAGGTTTGATCCCATATAGCTCTGTGTTCTTTCTGCAAAGCAGCCTGCCGAAGCAGCGCACAGAGCATGAACTTTGTGGCCCTAGCGACAACCCCCAGGAGACTCCTAAAGAACTGCACCTGCGAACTGAATGTCTGAGCCCCAAAACAAACTCACAGCTTTCGTAGCTAAAGGTAGACGGCTGAATCACCTCACCACGGGGATTGCATTAGGCTTGTTCCATGACATAACTCTCTGGCTTTCAATAATATCCATTGCTTAAATTGTCACTTTGCTTTTTGTTGTCATATTATATGATCTTGTCACATCAAGCATATTTCTCAGACATTTCAGCTTTTGTTAAATTCTTCCCTTCATTGCTACACTGATTATATTATAAGAGGAATACATTCATAACTGTTCATTGTCACTAGGCAAGGGAACACACTTAATGGCCATAGAAGTGTCCCAAATTTGCGATAAATATGTAATTCTGGAAAATGTTAATATTTTTAAACATAGAAGCCACAATCAGTAGGTTGCACAATTTATTGCCTGACATATTTCGCTAGATCTTGTCAGATGCATATTGCAGAGGTACATATCATATGAAGGTGGAGAAAGGTATGTTTCATGTGGAATGGCTATCCTCGCTTCAGAGGTCACAGATTGTGAGAATTGTATGGATTTTTTGCCCTGGCCATGCTGGAGTGCTGGGGAATAAATAGGCTGGCACCTTTTGGTGGTAGACTACCTATGAACAAGGGAGAGGTGGTCGAGTACCTGTGGGATCAGGTGGAGAAGGCAGGGGAACAGATTGAGAACCCGCATGTGGAATGAATTAGATTGTGGGGGATCGGCAGGGGCTCTGGAAGAATCTCAAAACTGAGAGGGAAGACAAGGAGAAATTTCAAATAGATAGCAGTGGGAACGATTAGTAGTTTGACTCTTCGCTGTAGTTGAACAAGGGGGCAGAACTCATATGGGAATGTCCTGAGTGCAGTGATGTTGATTCTTAGCTCAACTCAACTCAATGAATAGATGAATTATATTTTGTCTGAAATACAAATTTGATTCGTCTGTTCACTTCATGTGATATGTAACTCTGCTGTATGCATCTGACGAGCTAAAATTAGTTGCATATCCTTTACAGGATGTCGCAGTCAACCCCAGCATTTTTTGGCTGTTTGTGATTTCTTGATAAGTTTACATTCAGTAGTTTGCCATTGTTTTATGAATGAACGGCACTCATACCATTGTGTGAAAACCTGCAAAAGATGGTCTGCTAAGACAAGATGCAGCGAAATATGCCATGGAATAAATTTTGGCGAAATATGCCTTGAAATAAATTCTGCTGTTTATTTGTAGCTTCCGTGTTTACATTCACAAAGGGGAGCACATTGTTGTCAATAAATAGTTTTGTTAGTGTGTTATGTTATAATTACTTTAGCTGTTTTATTAACTTATAATGAAATAGCTTTAACTTATGGATTTAATCACACAAGCCTGCTCAGGTGATACTGTAATTGCATTTATCCACTTCAGGTTCGAGAGTGGCAGTTTGATTGTCAGCAGACGTTAGTTAGGCATGGATACCTCATTCCATGAGGAGATTTCTACACTGATGAAATAACGGCTAAAGCAAGACATATAGTCTATCAAAGATTATTTGATAGACATGTATGTCTTGACTGCCTTAACTGTCTGAGATTGGAAATGGTTCATTTATAAAGCAAGATATACAGTCTGTCAAAGATGCCAGATAAACGTGTCTTGCATTTTGAGAGATGTATGTTTATGTCTTGATAAATGTCAGAGCTTGAAATATGTAAAGCAAGGCATACTATCTATCAAAAGTGCAGGATAAACATATCTTGCATTTTGATAGATATATGTTTATGTCTTGATAATTGTCTGAGGTAGAAATATATACAGCAAGACATACTGTCTATCAAAAGTGCCAGATAAAAATATCTTGCAGTTTGATGGACAGGCATTCATGTCTTCGTGCCGTCTCCATGGTGAAGGGATTACGGATGCGGTTCACAATCCTGTATACCCGCGTTTGAAACACAGCTGCATGCGATTTGGCAGCAGACCACGTTGCGCTTGATTTTTACGAAATGGTATGGGTACCAGTTGTTCAGAAAACAATGGCAAACTACTGAATGTAATCTTGCCAAGGCACCAACAACTGCAAAAATGCTTGTATTGCATGAAAACCACCTGTAAAGTATATGCAACTAAGATATTCATGTCTTGATAGCTTTAATTGTCTGAGGTAGACACGTGTAAAGCATGACATACTGTCTATCAAAAGTGCCAGATAAAGTCTTGCAATTTGATAGACATCTGTTCATGTCTTGATGGCTTTAACCGTCTGAGAAAGAAAATAGTTCAGTTGTAAAGCAAGACATACTGTCTTGTCTATCAAAGGTGCCAGACAAATCTGTCTTGCATTTTGATAAATGTCTGTTTATATCTTTATAATTGCAATTATCTGAGATAGAAACAAGTAGAGAAAGACATACAGTCTATCAAAAGTGCCAGATGAAAGTGTTTTGCATTTTGATAGCCATCCGCTCATGTCTTGGTCACTTAAACTGTCTGAGATAGAAAATGGTTCGTGTGTAAAGCGCAACAAACAATCAAAAGTGCCAGTTAAGCCTTTCTTTCTTTTTTTATATACATCCATTCATGTCTCGATAACTGTAACTGTTCTAGATAGAAATATGCAAAACATGAGACAGGTCCTTTGCGTAACATCACACATCATGGCCCACCAAACAGTTCCCCGACCTCTCTCTTACCATTTCTCCTGCCTCATGTCTAGTCCTGCAATGTTCTTTGTCCTTTGTCATGCTGACCAAACCCCTGCCTATTCTTCCAGGAACCAAGTCTTCCATGACTGTTCTTTCCAAGCCGCTGTTACATTTAATATTCCTATTCAAACAACCAAATAAATCCATTTGATTATTGCTCGCTGGTCTTTAGGTGCCTGGTGTGCCTTGCCATATCGAGAAGACCTGATCAATCGGGGCCACATTGATTGACGGATGTCAGTCACGGTGATCGGGCAAACTTTGAACTATAGCCTACAAAGGGTGGTTATTATGATATACTAGTGTGATAATTTGGTTGTGTCTAGCGTGAGCTGCAACATGGTTAAATGGTTACACACTCAACTCACATGCCAGTGATCTGGAGTTCGATCCCGTGTCTAGTCAGGGATATGCACTACTGACGAGATCAAACTAGAGCAAGTCTCGAGTCTAGTGCTTTCAATCTGACATGGACAAACCCCAAGTTTCATACCAGAATGTGATCAGCGTTGCCGATAGTGGGTTGTGCTCAATCATCAAACATTTAATATAGTCAATATATATATTTATTTAAGCTTCGGTGTTCAGATCTTATAGAATGTTGGTATATCTTCTTCTTGGTTCATGACATTCTAAGAACTTTTCTGTAACATTTAAGCTCAAAAGCCCAAATTTTCAACTTTAGTGATTGTAACATGGTCCATGACTTACGTCCATATGTTGCCACAGCGATGCATGTCCTCACAAGTTTTACTGTAACTTGTTCGCTGGTGTTGTACCTTAGGTTCTTTATACCGTTAAACCTCTGTATTGCCATGGCTAGTTTATGGAGCCAAGATATTTAAAGTTTGTGAAATTTTCATTTTCTTAATTGTTGCTTGAGATGTTTGGTTGGCATGTAGTTTTGTCCATGGGCTTTATTTATGCTTTTGTGTGTGTTAATTTCAAAGAAAAGGGTTTTGATTTTCACTGCATCCCTTGCCTAACAGGATCAGTTCTTTTAATCCCAATAGCACTTTTTGAGATGAGGACCGTGTCAACTGTGTGTCCAGGAAGTGGAAGTTTAGGAAGTGGATTTCCTCCACTTATCAATGGATTGAAATTGTCTCTTGTCTTATTATTGCTGTTTCTCATTACATTTTCTGCATTTATGTTGAATAGGTATGGTGAGAGAATGCAGCCTTGTCTTACTTCCCTTTGCAGCTCAAACCAGTTTGATGGTTCACCGGTTACTCTGACAGCTGCTGGAAACTGATAACTCTCATGATATTCCACAATTTCTGATGTTGAACACTGTCGAAGATCTTAGTCTTTGCATTTTTCAAAGATGTTTTTCATGTTCTAGATATGGTACCCGGTTCTTCTTCCCTGTCTGATATCAGCCTGTACTTCTTAGTAGTCATTACTGTAGGTCAGCATGGCCGAATGGATAAGATCTTGTGTTCTTAAATATTTGTGGTGCTGATGCTGAGGTAAGGGGTTCAACCCCTACACTGGACAGTTGGACTAAAATGTTGACCTATCGTTCTTGGCTTGGGGGGAAAATTACAAGTACCTCTGAAGTTGGAGTGGCCTGAAGGTGAGGGACACTGTTAATAGGGAAAGCTAATACACACGCAGAATTTAGTCCAGGACTACTAGAAATAGTGTGTATGGACTGCGCTTGAGTTCAAAGCAAGCGAGCGCTAAAGAAATATATATATATATATTCAAAACTTACTTTGAATCCTCTTTCTGATTATTTGCAACAGAATTTTACTGGCATGAGTGTCATTAGTTCTGTAATATGATAATTGGTGCAGTTTTAAATTTCCTTTCTTTGGCAGAAGGATGTGGATTGTTTTCTTTGATGGTTTCTGTCAAACAGCTCTTTTTAAGATCTTCACGTATAAAGCAAGACTGACTGTCTATCAGAGGTGTCTTTTGATAGACATCCAAGCGTGTGTCTTATTGCTTTAGCTGTCCGATATAGAAAATGGTTTATTTGTAAACCAAGTCATACTGTCTGTCGAAAATGCCAGTTAAACCTATCTTGCATTTTGATAGATATTGTTCATGTCTCATTGACTGTAACTGTCCTAGATAGAAAAATGTAAATTTGACATACATTAGTGGGCATGTTAGTGTGGTTGCTAGGGAGCTGCGCCGATGTTATACATGCGATCAAGAAAGGGTTCGATGCGCCGATGTTATACATGCGATCAAGCAATGGTTCGATGCTTGTGTTTGTCGTCCGCTACAGTGAGGGAAAGACTGGCCACTTATCCCTCCTGGCATTTCAGCCTGGAAAATGTGATTGGTCTAGCATAACACAGAACCATAGCAGATTGCTACTTCAGACTTTCTTATGTGTTTGTTGTAAGACATACAGTCTGTCTATCAAAATGCCAGATAAGCGTATCTTGCATTTTGATAGACACCGATTGGTGTCTTGATTATTGTTATTGTCTATCATAAAAATATGAAACAAGACAGTCTATCAAAATGCCAGATAAGCGTATCTGACATTTTGATATACCCCCGTTGCCGTCTTGATTATTGTTATCGTCTATCATGGAAATATAAAACAAGACATAGTTTTCCAAGATGCTAGATAAATGTGTCTTGCATTTTGATATACGCCCGTTGATGTCTTGTTAATCGTAATTGTCTATGATGGAAATATGTAAAGTGAGACATACAGTTTATCAAAGATGCCAGATTAGTCTGTCTTGCATTTTGATAGACATCCTTGTATATCTTGATAACTGTAGTTGTCCCACATTTGTAAAAAACAAAAAAATGTGCTTGATAAACTGGTCTCCAGACCTTTTTCCCCTGTCTCCAAGAAGAAAGAATTTCCACATTGCCAAGCCGGCTCCCTAGTGAAGGAGTTACGGATGCACCTCATAATCCTGCATACCGCATTCGAAACACAGCTGCAGGAGATTTGGCAGCCTTGCATTGGGTTTTTTAAAAATTGTATTGGTGCCAGTCATTCAGAAAGTAATGGCAAACTACTGAACATAAACTTGCCAAGAGATCACAAACAGCTGAAAAATGCTGGTGTTGACTGCGACGTCCTGTAAAGGATATGCAACTAACTTTTTTAACATCCAAGTAAATGGGAACATTTAAAAAGAATTGAATTAGTACAACTATCTTGGAACATTCATATGGAAAGTGTCTTGTGGAGATTAGAGCAAGATTCATAATGACAAAGATATCCATTTGCAGGTGGAAAACATAGACATAAAAGGCTGTCAGTTACAGTGAGATAAAGTGTTGGAGTGCTCTACATAGCCTACTCTGTTATATGTATGTGAAACATGAACAATAAGCAGACAAGCTTAGAAACATCTAATGGCAGTGGAAATGTGGTTTCTGAGCAAAATGAACAGAATATAATGGGTAGATAGAAAAAGCAATGAGCAAGCCCTACAAGATAGAAAAAGCAATGAGCAAGTCCTACAATAAACAAGTGACAACTGTAAATTTATCAGAGATCATTAGTTGTAGGCAGTCAAGTTTTTTGGTTACATTATGAGGAGGCATGCAATGGATAACTTAGTGATGACTGGTAAAATTGATGGGAAAAGAGCAAGGTTAAGACAGAGTTAAATATATGGATGGTTTGGCTGATAGTATAGTCAGGACATGAGTCGAGGGCTGAGTGGTCTCGAGGAATGGTGTCCGTCTCGAGTGCTGGAGGTCCCGGGTTCAAGCCCCTGGTGAGGGCCGGGATTTTTTCATGTAGACTTCTAGTATAAAAAATTTCCCCTGGTCTCTGGGTAGTGAGATCGAACGCCCATGTGTATTGTTGTGCATGTAAAAAATCCCTTGGCAGTTTGAAATTTAAAAAAAATAGCCTAACGGCTCTGCCCGGGCAAAATTTAGAGTTAAAAATCTACTCAAAGTATTTCAGTATCCTCGCCGGTGCTACGGAGTTCGCGCACTGAATTGAGATTCTCCAAACTCAGGCTTGAGTTAGGAGTAGAACGGAGCACTTATGGGTTACACTCGTATGCTGTGATGTTGATTCATCGACTAAACTAAACTAAACATAGTCAGGACAAGAACACAGACCTGATTCGAGACTGATGATAGTGTGAGATGACAAGCTTTTCAGCATAGCACACGATGATGATGATAAGACAAACCTCATGTGCCTTCAGATAGATATGCAGTCACGCCTGTATAACTGAATTGTCTGAGATAGAAAATGGTGATTGTCATAATATTAGTCGTGACGTGTGTCTCATGACACAAATGGAGTTGAAAGGGGAATAATCAAAGCCCTGCCTGATAAATCATAGCTCATTTGTGTGCAATATGCAAGTGAGAGTAGCAAGTGTCTTCTTCTGCATTCGTCCGGAATGTTGTTTTGGACGTAATTGCATTGTGCCTATTTACAGCAGTGCTGCGGTATTTGCGCCTTTTGGCCGGCACTTCTGACTTCTTTGGGCATTTGTTGACTGGGTTAATCTTCCTGGGCGCAGCAGGTATAAGAAGGTTCTTATGCAAACATCTGTAAGAGGGCGCGCCTCACAATATAAGTGCAACGTGTAAGGACTTTTGAAAATTGATCTAAAAATCCCATTGTAATTGTTATACCTCTCCATATTTTGTGTACTTGAAAAAAAAAAAACAGTGCTACTTTGGAGGAGTGATGTTTTCATGTTACAGTTAAGATTTGTTACACAATCACAGGAAGTTGATTGTTGTATCTAGAGGAGCACAATGCTTCTATAACCTGTACAATTTTGTTGATTGCTGTATCTAGAAGACAGTGCAGCATACTTCCGTATTCTGTAAGCATTACTATAATTCTTCTTCATCTACCTGTTAGCTTCCATTGTGGCATAGGCTGTTAAACAACTCACAACCAGCTATCATATCCTTGCATGTCTTCTTCAGCTGCCTCCATGTCTGTCCAGTATCATTCATCTCTGTCTCTAATTCACTTCTCTGTGTGTTTTTAGATCTCCCTCTGTTTAATTGCCTTGTGGGTTATAGACAATGGACTTTCAAGTTACACCATTATTAGGTTTTCTCAGTGTGTGTCCCATATGTAAGAATGCCTTTTTCTCATCTCTTGGTTCACTGGTTTTGTTTAGTTCTCCCCTTGAGCACCACATTGGTGATTCTATCACACCAATTTTATCCTTATTTTCTATTGCATAGAAATTAATGAATATTTGCAAATTTTATAGCCATTGTTTTAGCCGTTCTGCAATTTTCTGGTCCATGCAGTAGTACTGATTGAGTTTTTAATTGCATGTCCTTCACAGGACGTAGCAGTCAACCCCAGCATTTTTATTGCTCGTGATTCCTGGGCAGGTTTTACGTTCAGTAATTTGCCATTGCTTTCTGAACGACTGGCACCTATATCTTTTTTTGAAAAAACTAGCACCCCTGTGTTTCAAACCCGGGTATACGGGATTACAAATCATGTCCGTAACTCCTTCGCCACGGAGCCGATGCAAAATTTGGTGATAAGATTAATTTCCTTTAACTTCTACAAATGTCTTAATGCTGTGAAATCTCCTCTTGTCTTTTTAAAATATCTCTCTTTGTTCCTCCATGTTTGTCTACATTGCTGCTTAAATAGTGTATGATTGAAGTGAGGTTTCACCTAGGGAGATTGGGTGGTATGATGTGATGTTGCTCCAAATTTGTGAGTCGTAATCTTTTAAGTAAGTTTCTAGAAGTAAGAAGTAAATATCTGGATGACTTGGCCATTTGGCATGGTGGAGACAAGAACAGGGAGTTGACCCATGACTCTGGTGATTGTTTAGTTTAGTTTAGTCGTTGGATCAACATCACGGCACACGGTTTAACCCATAAGTGCTCCGTTTTCCTCCTGACTCAAACCCGAGTCTGGAGAAACTCAGCTCAATGAACGAACTCCGTTGCATTGGCGAGGATCCTGAAATACTTTGGGTAGATTTTTAACTCGAAATTTTGCCCAGGCACCGCCGTTAGGCTATTCTTGTTCGATTTCCAACTGCCAAGTTGGATTTTTTACGTGCGCAACAATACACACGGGCGTTCGATTTCACTACCTAGAGACCAGGGGAAATTTTATTACTGGAAGTCCAGGTGGATTTTTTAAATAAATCCTGGTCCTCACTGGGGCCTGAACCCAGGACCTCCAGTACTCAAGGCGGACACCATACCTCGAGACCACTTAGTCCTTCCCCCCCCCCCCCCCCCAGATTGTGTAAGATGGCAAAATATGACTGCCCATGCTTAACGCCATGGCACATCATGATGATGATGAATCTGTTAAGTGTGCTATAATTTTATGCTAGAGAGCATTTGCTACACGAGCCAAATACATACAACTGCAAAAGCTGCTTTGCAATGCATTTGTCGGATGTTGGTAAAGCAAGACATATTTTTTTGTCAAAGATGCCAGATAAATATGTCTTGTGTTTTGATAGACAACCGTTCATGTTTTCATAACTCAGCTGCCTGACATAGGAAACTATTCAATGGTCAGATATTAGTAACAATTCAACGTGATACCGGAAATACTGTTTACTAATATCTGAGCATTGTCCATTAAGATCTGTGGAAAGTTTATAAGACACTTTCAAATGTGGAGAAATGGTTGAGAAACTTCAACAGGTGAGAAATTGTGGTTTATATTGTATTTAAACTTTGAGCTGTCCGATTATAGTTGGATTATCCTACTTTTTAAAATTATATGTAAATGTCATTGTCATTAATTGAATATAGAAATGTTTATAATGCTTAACATGCACATATTTAAATTGCTGTCATTATTGGCTGATTGGATATGTTAGAAATTAGGTTTCAGAATAGCTTAAACATTACCAGTAGAGCCTAACTTGCTCTACTTTTGAAATGTTAAATAAATGGCAGGGAGATGATCTGGTAAGTAATCATGTAAATTCATGAACTAGTCCTTAATATGTCATAAATTAAAAAAACAAAAACTACTGCAGAACAATGTGGAGTGTGCAAGATTACACCATCCAGGGTGAGAGTGGATGCAGAGGCAGTAAACATCTGTAGAATGTGTTGAATATACCGGATTAACAACCAGCATGAGAATAGAAATAGAAGCATTGTGGAACCATTGAATATACCAGATTACAACAACCAGCAGGAGAATAAAGTGTAGATACATATAGATCTAACTCCTGTGTGATAATGTCATTTCTGATAAACAGCAATAATCGTGTGTGTGTGAAAATAATAAACTTTGCGCACAGTAGAAGAACTAGTATTGTATGACATAATCACAAATGTGGAGTTTATGGAATGAACTAAACAAATATCAGTGAATTAAGAGGTGTGGACAAAATGCAGGCACTGGAAACACTTTGAAACTTTTAGAAAAATATAACCAAAGAGTCCTTTGTAACCCACAGGGCAAATGAAATACAAGATCTAAAAATGCATGGAAAAGAGAGTTAGAGACAGCAGTAAATAATGTGGGAAAGACATGGTCAAAGCTGCATGAGTTAGTAAGTAAGTAAGTAAATCTTTATTTTCCAAGGGTTAAGAATTGGGCACGCAGGCCCGTCTAGCAAAAGATAGAAAGGTTTGGGGTGAGTTGGTTGAGGCTTACCCCCCTCCCCCCCCCCCCCTCTCCCCCCGGTGAGGATGAACGGTGCAAGAAGAAAATTATATTAAAGTTATCAATGTATGGTTTTCATATGTTAATGCTAAACATTCTGTCACATTTTTAATTTTTGTTTATTTGTAGGCTAATTGGGAAATACAGAAAACCAGTTCTATTTCCAGCCAGTTTGTCTGCATCTGTATGGCAGCTGTTTGTTTCGCAACCAGCTCTCTCTCTCTCTTCAAGGTTTTGCAGATTCAAGTATCCAGATTCAGCAGCTTATGTGGACAAGTGATGGATTCAGCATTCTGAAGCATTGATTCTCAATATTCTTTTATTTGCAGCAGCAGATCTGGAAAAAGTCAGAAAGAAAATGAATCAATCCAGCCATGCTGGTTCAGTTGTGTTGGTAATTCCTGTCCTAAAATATCCTAAGCATCAACAACACTGACAAGATATGTCTATTCTAGCTGCCATGATAGGCCTAAGCTAAGTTGTTCCTGAAAATGGAAGAAGCAGGAATGATGTTAAAGGAGTTTGTCAAGTTGCCATCTGAGGTATTGCAAGATGCAAACAGATGATCAAATGTTGCCTTGTATCACATAACGCATTCCATACACATTTAAATTAGAGAAGAAAGGATGGCGGGAGGAATCATGAGAGATTCCTGTGGGTGCCTTGAGTTTAATTATCCAGTGATGTGCTGAACTGACCTTTTTAGCAAATCTGTGTTCATCTTCTTATAGTCCATGTCATGTGACATTAGTCATCATGTCTATCCATAGCTTTCTGTCTCTTGTATGCTGGTCATTTCTGATACAGTTCCATGCCATGCTGTTAAACTATCTAGAATCTTCTCTCATGATTCCTCCCTCCATCCTTTCTTCTCCTCTAATTTAAAATGTGTGTTATGCATGCCAAATAACTAGGTCTTCAGTGTCTACTTTGCCTTTACATCTTAGGATAGAAGATTAGAGATTTAAAACAAAGGTTGTAGTGGCAACTGGCAAACTTGCTGGAGAAAGAGAAAGTCGAAGACACAGAGATAAACACCTGGATGGCATAATCAAGACTAGAACACGGACCTGATCCAAGACTCCCGTGATCGTGTGAGACGGCGATCCATGTCCGCCTACGCTTATCAGCATGGCACATGGTAATGATGGATACTAGTTTTGTTTTTCTACATCATGAAGGATCACTGAAGAGTGCCCTTTAAAGTAAAAGCAAAATTATAGCAAACAAGAACAATGATGGATAAGGAACACAAGGTAAGCAGAGACTTGTCAGTACTGACATATTTAGTAGTAATGAATGTAAAAGGGGACAGGTTTTATTTTTGAAACAGGTATGGCATTAGTAGTAAAGAATGTATCGGGACAGGTTTTATTTTTGAAACGGTTACAGCGTCATAACTTTCCTACACAGTGGATGACTTTGACCAAGAACTTTAAGATTACATGCTGTTAAATTGATTTGAAAGTTGTGTTATGTCTGTAATGTTTGTTGACAGTCTGCTTTAAATAGGTGGGGTCACTCTTGTGTATTTTCAGATATGCCAACAAAGAGAATTTCCATCATGCTATTCAAGACTTTAAGCAAGCATTGTCCATCAATCCAAAGCACAACAACGCCAGAAACTACCTGATCGAAACTCTGCTGGCATTTGGCAGAACGTAAGTCTTTTGTGAGTGGAACGAACAAACGTACGAAAATCTTTATTTTCAAAGGGTTTAGAATTGGGCACGCAGGCCCATCTGACATTCTGCCCTTCTTCTCTATTTCCTCTAGTACATTCTTTCATTCAACATCTCTTATGAAGCAAATCTTTGACAACAAAAGAACAATAAGCATTAAAACGCATGAAAAATAATCAGTAATACATGACTCACTGAGGCAATGTTTAACATGGGCATTATAAATACCCAAGGAAGGTGTAACGTGCCATACATATGGAAATGTTTTTTGGCTAGTCGTTCGAGATAATTTACCTTATCATTGTCTTTGTTGTTATTTTTTTTTTTATGGGGTAATGTAGTCTGTCCGAAGAATGTAGGAGTATCGTCGTTATCATGTGGCAGGTCTGAACATCGCTCTTATCATGACCTGCGAAAAGTCTCCTTATCTCTTGGCAGTTCACCTGCCTTGTCATCCTCATCCAAGATTTCTGCAATGTTCTGTGTCCATCTTCATTCTATTCAACCCCTGCCATTTCTTCCAGGAACCATGCCTTTTCATGATTGTTCTTTCCAAGCCACTCTGGTGTTTACCATGGTCAAAGTGTTTCAGTTTCAGTCTGAAATATGATGCTTTTTATGAGCCAGTTTTCTTTGATGTTCAGATCTTGTGGAATGTCATTATCTCTCTTCTGCTTGATCTACAATATTCTAAGAGCTTTTCTGTAACATTTAAGTTCAAAAACCTGAGGAACAACCAAATAGAAATGAGCACAAGGATAATAGTTGGATTGGTCATGCCTTTAGAAGAGATCCTCAAGCCATCACCAGAATTCTCATGGCGTAGATTGCAAAAGGAAGGTGGAAGAGCTGTCACGCATGCAAGATGCTGTGGTAAATAATTGAAGGGTGAGATGCAAAAGCAGTAGAATTGTTAATGAGGAGCAACCAGATATGCAACCAGGAGCATCTTTGTAATAGTTAATTGCTTACATTTGAAGATCTAGCTATCAGACGAAGCTTCGACAACATTATTAGAACTATGAGGATCATTTTATATGATATTCACAGGCATGGGAATGGAGCATAATGGGGACGACTCTTTGCTGTGGTGTTGGAACCACGACTAATGATTAATAATGACTAATTAGAACTGTCATAGATTTCAAAAGCAAGACAAGTGCTTGACCAAAGACTTATAACTGTGGATATTGGGAAGCAAAAAAAGCAGACTTGCTAATGAGGAACAAGTAAGTTTGAGCAGCATTATGATAAATAGTGAAATGCTGCACTAGGATTATCATCTCTTCAGGAGAGACCCTGACTATCACCGGAACACATTGCATGGACTGCAAAAGAAACTTGAAAAAGAAGTTAGCAAAGGGCTGTAGTGGTTGAAGTGTTGAAAATAATACGACAGCAGACTGGGATTCCAGGAGCATGCACAGAAAGAATGTTGCTTACCTGAATGATGCCAGTAAGAATTGTGATCTTTGATTTAGTTATCATATGGTGATTATAGATAAGAAGAGGAATGTAAAAATAAAGAACGCCAGTTTCAAATACCAGTGTTACATATTAGGGACATGTCGGCCTGCCCATATCTTTCTTAGCCAGACCTCAGTCAGTTTAAGATGTAGTCAATAACACAATAACCACGTCAGCTCCCATATATTTTCTGATACCCATTGTATGAGTTTTTGTAAGGCATAAACACGAATGTGGAAATTAGGGAGAGAACTATATGGGTTCCAGTGAATCACTCATCTTCATCATCAAGTGCCATGCCAGCTGGCATAGGCGTTCATGACTCTCCACAGATCTCCGTCTTTGGTGTTCTGAATCTACTCTGCTGATGATAAATTCTTCCATGCTCAATCCATTCAGCATCATTTCTCTTGGTCTGCCTCTGCCTCTCGTCCTCTCGATCTTTCCAGTTGTGAATCAATAGATAGGGGAAGCATGCTGGCGCTGTGTAGGACACTGGGAAAAAAAGCTCATAATTATTATAGTACAACTAGAAAGTCCTTCTTCTGGAATGCACAGACTAATGAAATAGAGGGAGACATAAAAATGCACAAACAAATTAAATAGAAGGATATATAAAAATGCATAGTGAAGAGAAGTAGAAACTGATGAATAAAATGATGGCGACTTTCAGCTGCAGGAGATAGGCAACGATAGGTTTGCTTGGCATGAGTTGTTTGAGGGCTATGCTTTATTGGAAGTTATAGGACAAAAGCAGAAGAAAAAAAGATTGTACAAGTTCTTCATCCTCAGTCAGTTAGTTTGTTGACAGATCATCCTCATTGCACATTGAACCATTCAGTCCATAAGTGCTCAGATCCCCTCAGTAAATCCAGCAGCATGTAGCAGCTAATGACACCAGTTCTGAAGACACCAGTTCACCGTAGTCCATACACGTGCTATTACTAGTGAGTGCACAGGACTAATTTTTGCATGTGGATTAGCTCTCCCTGTTACTAGTGTCCCCCGCCATCAGGCAAACCCACTCTGACTTCTGAAGTATGGGGTGTGGTTGAAAGCTAAAGAACACTGAACCAGCTGGTCAGCGATTGGTCACTACACTGCCTTGTCTGCTAAGAAGCTGTTTGAGAATTTGATCAGTTTGGTTAATTTTGTTGCGTTGTAATATGACATGCTGTATGAAATTGACTTCAAGTACCCTACATAACCTTGTTATGATGATGACATGTTAGACATGATGTGATTGCCTGATACAAGGAAATCAGTAATGCTATCCTGAAGCTCCAAGAGTGATGGTTTTTTATGGCATTGTTGTGTTGATGAGGTTATCGCCACTTTTATATTACAAGTTGTGTGTGATGCCCATAATTGCTCCTTATCACTTCTCTGTTAGTTAGTTGCATGTCCATTACAGGACATTGCTTTTCTCCTGATATTCACATTTCAAGGGCTGCAATTACACTTACTATCCAGCATTTATGACCTGTTTTTGATTTTCTGGGCACTTTTACATTCACTAGTTGGCCATTGCTTTATGAAGAGCTGATGTTCATAGTAGTAGTAGTAGTAGTAGTAATAGTAGTAGTAGTAGTAGTAGTAGTAGTAGTAGTAGTAGTAGTAGTAGTAGTAGTAGTAGTAGTGTAGTAGTAGTAGTAGTAGTAGTAGTAGTAGGCCCCTCTTTCAGTCCTGAAGGACTGTAGAGTTGTGCCGCTGGGGAGGTACCTGGCAGCACCACTGGTGACTGTATAGTCCAGTGCGAGAGTGACAATCTCTGTCACAGTTTCCGCATCTGTAAGACGAGGCAGGTCCCGCAGTAAGTAACTGCGTTTTAAGCCTGTGCCTCCTATCCTTAGTTTGTTGGATCAGATTGCGCTCAAAGAGCACCAGTCCGTTTCGTACATCTCTTCTCCAGGAGCATCTGTCTGTTGCAACTCTCTCCCACGTGTCTGGATCTATGCCAAGGGTTTTCATATCTTGTTTACACACATCCCTATATCCCATTTGGGGGTCTTCCAGTTGGCCTCTTCCATGTGGCTAGTTCTCCGGATAGGAGATTGATGTTCATACCATTGTGAAAATCAATGCAAAATGTTACATTAGGGTTGTGAAACTTTGTTCACTACTCCTAAGCCATGGAGCCAAGATTTTAAAAAATTATTGTTAGTGAAGGTCAGCATGGCTGAATGGTTTAGAGCACTCGTGCTTAACCATCTCGTGTGCTGATACTGACGTAGGGGGTTCAACTCCATTACCCGTCATTTGGACTAAAATGCTGACTTTTTGTCCTTAACTTGGATGTAAATTGCAAGCGCCTCTGAAGTTGGAGTGGGGTCACCTGATGGCAAGGGACACTGGTAATAGGGAAAACTAATCCATGCACAAAATTTGGTACAGTGCTACTAGAAGTAACAAAAAAACACACACAAAAAGAAATTGTTAATTTTTTTGTAATCATCGTTTACAATTCTGTATTAATTATTTAAAATGTAGTTTCTGCATATATTTTCCACAGTCAGCTGCATGTTTGGAATAATAAAATACAAATTTAAACTGACATTTGTATTCTTTTCTTTTTTTCCTTTGCCCTAGCTGTGAAGATGACCAGAACTTTGAGGAGGCTATGGCACATTACTCTGATGTGCTCAAGATTGACCCCAATCGTGTGGAGGCCAAGGAACTTATCAAAAATTGCCAGATAGTAAGTGAATCGACATGTCTGGTTGGAGACTCTCCTCAAGTGAAGGCCAAGGAGGGAATTGAAGGCTGCCAGTAAATTATTAGTTAAAAGCGTTATGAGTGAATCACCTTGTCTGGATTCTTGCCTGAATAGCAATAAACTGGTGAGCAGTAGGCAAAAATCACCTTGTTGGATTCTTGGCACCCGTCACATGAAGTTCCAACAAGGTGATTGAAGCCTGCCAGCAGATTGATAGCAATAAACTGTTGAGTAGTAAGTATCACTTTGTATGCTTCTTGGGGTGTTGAGAGGATCAGTTTTAAGTTCATTGAGGTATATATTTGTAGGGTTTCTTGGAGAATATGTTAAGCGTAAACATGATTTCTGGTGCCGCAGTAGCATAGTGGCTAGGTGCTGGCCTGGTGATCATGGGGTTGAGTCCGAATTAAAACATTTTTAAAATTGACTTGGTCCAAGGTTGACCCAGTTTCAAATGAGTACCAGGGAATGTTTTGGGAAGTAACGGTCGCTGGCGTGACTCTGACCACATGACCCACTGAGTGCTGATTGGTTTATAAATATATGGGTCTGGCTCCATTTGCCCAATGCACCTTAAGTCATGAAAAAAGAGTCCTTCACTTACTTTACTTATATACATGATGATGATTAATGTGAAGTTTTGGAATTGAGTTAATGCAAACAACTGTTTGATGTGGGGAAAACCTCCATGGGAGATAATACAGCTGGCAAGAATGTTTGAATTATCTTCACTTTATCAGGGATTTAAAAACAAATATGTGAGCTAATGGTCCATGAGAAATGGCTCGATGTTCTCTTTCTTTGGAAATCGCATCGTATGCCATTATTTGTTCTTTTTATTATGAGTCTTTGATACTCTTGTAGGCTGATGGCAAGAACAAGAAAGAGGGGGAAAATGAGTCTTCTATTTTGAGTAAATCAGCAGATAAACTCAGACAGCTTATCCAGGAGGATAAGAAAGAAGAGAAGAGGTAAGACAGTTTTTTTTATTTTCTGTTATTTAATTAATAGTTGTGTGACCAGTCTGTTGTGCCCTTCCTGGAGTGTATGAAGAACACTTGCTGTCCATTAGTTTTTTGTTTCTTAAAGTGACAGATAATGCAAACTGTCACATGTTGACATGCAGTGGATAATGTCTCCTATGGCACTTTTGTTGCTTTTCACCAACTCAGTGAATATGCTGAGGAAGATCAAGATGGACTGTGCTTGGAGACAGTGGATGGAGTCTCTGAGGAGATCAAGCCTGATCAGCTTAATCTTTGTGTCAGGCCTTACAAGTGTAAGAAAAACTTACCAAGCTTATAGGCTTATGGGCCTGGCTATGGTAGAAAGGGGATGAGCAATAGACCAAGATGATAGGTTTGTTGGCCTGGCTACTGTGGAAAGTGGATAAGAAATGGACCAAGCTGATATAATGAATGCCGTCAAAGAGGAAAGGCAATTAAATGAATTAAGTAATGATTGTAAATCTGCCGATTGACCAGACTGCAAAAAACATCAAGTCAGAGGGGTAAAGTCATGCAAATAAGCTATGTTCTTCAAACAAGAATAGTTATCCAACACAGTACTGGTGTTATCGACTGCTACATGTTGAGGGAGATATTAAGGAAGGCACCCACGCACTTATGGAGTGAATGGTCCAATGTGCTGTGAAGATAATCTGATGACTTTGTTTTTAGTTCCTAACTCCTAGTCTACCTGTTGTGAATCTCATTAGAAATAGATATATAAAGTGTTACTTTTAATCAGCAAACTGATTCAGGGCCCTGAACCTAGTGGTTCAGGTGTGTTTCCCACATTTGTGTGTGTTTTTCCTTTCGTCGAACTTCCCAGTTGCATTTTATGTTCATTCAGTTTCTAATAAAATAAGTGCAGGGTAATTTTCTAAATTTTTCTAGAAATGTCTGAAAAGGAAAGGTGTTGTGGAAAGAAACTGCTTACCATTTGGCCCAAGGAAGGTCAGAATGGCCGAATAGATAAGAGCACTTGCTCCCAAACTTCTGATGTGCTGATGCCGAAGTAACAAGTTCAACCCCTAAACCAGTCAGTTGGACTAAAATGTTGACTTCTCGTCCTTGACTTGGGGACGTAAGTTACAAGTACCTCAGAAGTCTGAGTGGGTTCACCTGATGGCGAGGGACACTGGTAACAGGAAAAGCTAATGCACACGCAAAAATCAGTCCAGTGCACTAGAATTAGTAGCCCATGTATGAATTATGCTTGACTTCAAAGCAAGCGTACACACAACAAAAACAACCTGGACAAATAGTTCATGAAATGTTTAGTTCACCTGAGAAATGTGTTCATTAAGTGGTGATCCGTGTCCTATGATGGGTTGGACTGAGAACCAATGGTCTTGCCCAAGGGGCTGGTTTGATTAACAATAGCACATATAGTATTCCTAATTAGCCAGGTCAAAGGTACTCCTGTAGCAGATACTGCCGTATTGGTGTATTGTGTGTTTGCCTGTGCTTGCTGTTGATTTGAAGGTACTGCTGTCTGTTCCACTTTTCACATTAAACAGTGAGGAGCATTTTGTGTGATATTCAATGCCGCAGGAACGGTGCATTATTGGGGAGGGGGGGGGAGGGAGGAGGTGGTGACCCTTTGTCGTGAAGTTGGAACTGCGACTGACTGACTAATTAAGTGGTGTAATTTGTTGAATTTTCACATATATTAGGTCATGATATAATGAGGTTGGGTGACTAGCTTCCTACCTCACTGGCTTACCTTCCCAGAAAAAATCTTTGGTGCCCCTTTTGAAAGACTAGGTACCTGGTTACATCCTAAAAGACCTTGCGGCAGAAGTAATATTCATAAACAGGCGTATGCAACAATAACAGGTATGTCTGATGCAGTGACGTTCAGGTCGTTTGAGTCCTGAAATTGGCTTGCACCCATCAGTCTTAGGTTGGGGACAGAATGGTCTCGAGGTATGGTGTCTGCCTCAAGTGCTGGAGGTCCCGGGTTCAAACCCCGGTGAGAGCCGGGATATTTTCACGTGGACTTCTAGTAACAAAAATTTCCCCTGGTCTCTGGGTAGTGAGATCGGACAGCAGTGTGTATTGTTGCGCACGTAAAAAAAATCCTTTGGCAGTTGGAAATCAAAAAAGAGTAGCCTAACGGCGCCGTCCAGGCAAAATTTGGAGTTAAAAATCTACCCAAAGTATTTCTGGATCCTCGTCAGTGCTACGGAGTTCATGCACTGAGCTGAAATTCTCCGGACTCAGACTTGAGTTAGGAGTAGAACGGAGCACTTATGGGTTACATCCATGTGCCGTGATGTTGATCCGTCGACTAAACTAAACTAAACTTGGGTTAGGTTGGTGTTGAGCCCTTCCTTCCAACTTGGCACCATAGTACCACCTCCCTGGGGACTGTGTCGCAGAGGCCTGCTTCCCTTCTCCAAGTTCACAAACCAGCTGCGTCTTTAAGATTCATATTGGAACTTCTCAACTGCATAGAGGCATATTAGGATGCAGCCTGGTGATGATTCAGCATAACACTATGGACTGGCTGGTATTAGGCCAATGCTGGTAGTGTTTCTTCCACGGGTGTTAGGTATTTAATTGTCACCAGGCTCCAAACTAATGCCCAGAGTGAGCAAATGTCTTAGGAAGCATTGGGATTTCCCAGGTACAGGTAAAATGAGTATATTCAAAACAGTGTTTTCCCATCGTGAATTTGAGTAACGAAGATACTAACAAGAGATTGTACGATTTATTTCTTGACATAGTTCGCTGCAATTCATCAGGTACATACTGCAGAAATCACAATGTGAACTGAAGCAAAGAGATAAATCCTTCAAGCTAAAATATACAATACAGATATCCACAACGTAATTTGAATTGTCTACCACGATAATTTTAAACTGACTATCACATCTTTTTGTTTGCACAAAGCTGGTTTTTGTAAATGAATGGCAATTGCTTCTGCCAGCTTTAACATGTGACCATTTTTTGTGTTGAACAACACATGAAATGCATTATCCGTATCAATCTCATGACGAGTTTATAAAATGTGCTGTTCATTTGATGAAGTAGGAAATTTGCAGGTTTTGCATTGTTTCCAGTCTTATTTTTATTAATCTGTCAATTCAGTTGGGTATGTCTTCTACCACCCTGTTATTCATATGAGTAAATGTTGGTGTTTGAGATGGGCGATATTTCTCTGCTGTCTTATAGGATGAAGAAACACAGAAGACAAAGCTCCGGCTCATCAGAGAAGCCAAGAAAGAGAAAGAGGAGTAGCAGCAGCAGTAGCAGTTCATCCAGTGAGGATAGAAGAAAACATAAGAAGCCAAGAAAGAGGAAGAGAAGTGAAAGCAGTAGCAGTTCATCCAGTGAAGATAGCAGAAAACATAAGAAGGAACTCAGGTATTGATTGCTGTGATTAGATGTCCTTTATTTATTAAGTTGTTCATGGCTCAGAATCATGTGCTCTTAACAGCAAACATTAAAAGAACTGGGAAGCTTTTTAAATGTGGTGATACCGTAGGACGCAAAAGTGAACTGGGTAGAAAGAGATCAAATGAACAAATAAATAATGATGGGGAAAGTAGATAACTGTTGAAAGACAGTATTGAAAGCCTATGGCAAAACACAAGCAAACAAATAAAGGAACAATCTTGAGAAAATGCATCCTTCCTGTGCCAACTTATGAATGTGATTTATGGACCATTTTGCAGTCACTACAGATGAAAATCAGGGCATTTGGGTGTGATTGTTACAGAAAACGTCTTAGAATATTGTGGTCAAGGAATGAGAACAATACTGACATTCTGCAAGATCTGAATATTGAAGAGAACTGGCTCATAAATCATGTCTCAGAAACTGAAATACTTTGGCCATTTTAAATGTTTTAGTGATTTGGGGAGAACGGTGATGGAAAGCGTGGTTACTGGAAGAAGGGGTGGCCCAGCACGAAGATGTCATTGCAGATGTCTCAGACATGAGGCAGGAGAAATGGTGGCAAGAGATCGGGAAACTGTTCAGTGGGCCATGATGAGAGCAAAATTATGCAAAAGATCTGCAACATGATAATGAGGCTTTCTTGACTTGGTCACTTAAGGGACGTGGAAGTCTACCATTGAGAATACTGGTGAGCAAATTCCAGAGGAAAAACATAGGAGGTCCAAGAAAGAGAATCACACAAGATTGCAAAGACATTGGAGTTCAGCTGAGCTGAAGAGAATTGGTGAGAACAGAGGAGGTAAAGTGACATGGTGTTTGTCCATCAAGAATGATGATGACCATTCATTTCATCCAGTGGGGTTGAAAGTTTTGAGCTGTGAGCTAGCAAGGCCCATTTTGGCTCAAAATGTTCTTTGACAATGTGGGTAAAGAATGCTTGAAGTTCCGAGAAGAGGAATTCCTGCAGTGGGATTTTTTCCACTTTTTTTTTTCCACAGCTCTTGCAGTTCTGTTTGCTTCGCAAGT
The DNA here is from genome assembly GCA_963921405.1 of Cepaea hortensis. Classification (NCBI taxonomy): domain Eukaryota; kingdom Metazoa; phylum Mollusca; class Gastropoda; order Stylommatophora; family Helicidae; genus Cepaea; species Cepaea hortensis. Next base: position 37,428,106 of record OY992888.1, read on the forward strand.
GACTACACCCTTGCGTAATGATGTATGTCATGAATTTCAGTCTTTGGCAGCAGTCTCCCAGGTGTTGTGGTGAATTCCAAAACCTTTGAACGATATCTTCAGATTGTCTTTAAAGCATTTCCTTCAAACCTTGTCACTTTATTGCTTACGACATATGTAAAGTTACTCCTGTGTGTATATTGAGAGAATATGTCTCGTAATGTAATATTCTTTGCTATATATTTGTAGATCTTAGTACAGAAAGTAGATATATATAACTTGTATCCCATGTATTTTGTACATGACTTAGTAACAATTGATAATGATCTGTAGTGACTTATTTATTCTGCAGAATATATCAAGTACAGTAGTGTTAACGTGTTTGCTGTCAGTGTTATTAACATGTTTGCTGTCAGTGTTGTTAACATGCTTGCTGTCAGTGTTATTAACATGTTTGCTGTCGGTGTTGTTAACATGTTTGCTGTCAGTGTTAAAGTATTTGCTGTCGATGTTGTTAACATGTTTGCTGTCAGTGTTATTAACATGTTTGCTGTCGGTGTTGTTAACATGTTTGCTGTCAGTGTTGTTAAAGTATTTGTTGTCGGTGTTGTTAACATGTTTGCTGTCACTGGTATTAACATGTTTACTGTCACTGGTATTAACATGTTTACTGTCAGTGTTGTTAAAGTATTTGCTGTCTGTGTTGTTAACATGTTTGCTGTCAGTGTTATTAAGATGTTTGCTGTCAGTGTTATTAAGATGTTTGCTGTCAGTGTTATTAACATGTTTGCTGTCAGTGGTGTTAACATGTTTTCTGTCAGTGTTGTTAACATATTTGCTGTCAGTGGTATAAACATGTTTGCTGTCTGTGTGCTGTTAATATGTTTGCTGTCAATGTTAATATGTTTGCTGCCTGTGTGCTGTTAACATGCCTGCTGATGTTAGTATTTTTGCTGATTCTGTTGTTGTTATTGCTATGTTTGCCAGTAATCTTGTTGGCATTTTGGCTGCCAGTATTCTTAACATAGTTTTGCTGCTATCAATCAGTTTTCTGTCCATGATATTAATATGTCTTGAATTGCTATTGCTAATATATTGTCTGTCAGCATTGACTTTAAAATAATGTATTTAGACCACCATCTTCCGTGAAAGCAAAGACAAGGAGAAAAACTGAGAAAGAAGGAAAACATCAAAGTCTCGATAGAAATGTAGAGGTGAAAGGTGAGCTTTTAAACAATCCTTTTGTTTTCTTGCGTCTAGAAATTGTCAGGTAAATTTAGGCATTCTTTTTTTTATGTCTTAGAGATATTAAACTGCGTTCTCTCGTGCTTGTGTTCAAAATAGGACAGATATAAAATTAGAAGACACAATTGTCAAATAAAATATGCGGGTGCATTTTAAATGACACCACAGACAAGTGTATCTTCAATATCTTCATATGTGGTACATCTTCTTACTACATTTCCTTGTATATGATAAATTGTTACGGAATCAACATTAATGCTGGAATTGTACTTGTTACTCCTTGAGACATAATCTACTTCTCTAACTAGGGTCCACTTCTCAAGTTTAAGAGTGTACTTCTTGAGTTAAGAGGATGCTTATTGAGTTAAGAGTGTACTGGCACTTTGCCGCCTTGACAAACGATAGTTTATTACATTGTGCTTCAAGCAAACGATAGTTTGTTACATTGTGCTTCAAAAAAGGCATAACTACAACCCATGGCAGGAATGGAGTTATACCTCTCCAAAGCACAAAGCCTTGGCTGAATTGTAGAGACCATGTGTTGTCCATGCAGCATGATCCCTCTCTGTCTGCCTAGTTTACTCCAGAGGAAAGGTAACACCAATACATCTGGAACAAGACAAGCTGTTGGAGCTTCAATCCTAGACCAGTTGCCGACCAAGGCTTAGGGCCTGGTCTGCCCTGCCACAACATTTAGTCTTTAGGTTGCATTTCCTCGCACTAATATAAGGCTTGTACCCTCCCAGTTGATCTGGTAGGCCTGAAACCATTGACACAATGTGGGGTGTCGGGTTTGGTGAGTGCCACCCAACATTTCGAGCTAAGAAAGCTTTTCTCAATTAGGAATATTGCCTGGGCAAACAAACATTCCTCCCTCTTGTGTCAAATCATTGTTTTTCTTTTGTTGTGCCTTTTAAATTCAGTTTTTTGTTTTTCTTTTGTTGTGCCTTTTAAATTCAGTTGTTTCCATTGTATCGCCTTGAGGCCATAATGGATGAGTTCCTCTGTGTGAGGCAGCATGATGATGCTGTAATCCATTTAGCTGTGAGAGAATGGCTCTGAACAGCCCATTGTAGCTCTGACAAAAGCACAGGTCCCTCCTCAGTGGTGGCAGTTTTGTGAGTTTAGTGTCTAATTGTCGTAGCAGGGGGGCTGGGTGAAAAACAGGAGCCTACATAGTGTGCTCCTGAGAACTCTCACAAAAGTTGAAAATCACATATTGTAGGCCGTAAGGTCAGAGCCCTGGCTAAACTGTTAAGAAGTATCAACTAATCAATCAGACGCCGTCTCCACAATGAAGGTTGGTGCAATGGATCTCCAACACTGTCTGTCTCTCGTCCTGACAGTACAGTCTGTCAGGCTGATGTTCATCCATCTCTTGATGTTATCTTCCCACTTGTATCATTGTCTACTTCTTGCTCATTTGCCCTCAACCTTGCCCTTCAGTATGGTTTTTATAAGAGTTAGGTCTTTTAATATCGTCATCATCATCAAGTGCCCTGCCAGCTGGCGTAGGCGTTCATGGCTCTCCACAGATCTCGGTCTTTGGTTTTCTGGATCAACTCTGCTGCTGATATTCCTCCGTGTCACCGTCTCAATCCATCCAGCATCATTTCTCTTCGTCTGCCTCTGCCTCTCTTCCCCTCAATCTTTCCAGTTGTTACGATGTTCTCCAATGCCTCTCTTCTCATTACATGACCAAAGAAAGTGGTTTGTCTCTTTCTTATTGTTGTATATAGTGTTCTAGTTTCATTAGCCTGTTTCAGGCAGTCGTTGTTAGTTACTTTGGCAGTCCAAGTAATTCGCAACATTCGTCTCAGGAATCACATCTCTGTTGCTTCTAATTTCTTCTTAATTTGTTCATTTACATTCCAAGATTCACTGTCATACAGCAAAACTGGTTCTACATAGCATTTCAGCACTCTTTTTCTTACACTCAGTGATAGTGACCTATTGCACAAGATACTCTTCATTTTCTGAAATGCAGCCTTTGCTTGCCCTATTCTGCTCTTAATCTCTGTTGTACATCTTCCATCTGATGTTATAAATGTCCCTAGGTATCTAAAATTATCTACTTGGTTAAGAATTTTTCCTTCTATTTCTATGTCACATTTTGGTGTCACCATTTTCTTTGATATCACCATTGTTACTGTTTTCTTGATAGTCAAGGAGAGTCCTTTCCTTGCACTCTCTGTTACTACAGTGTCCAACAATTGTTGTAGGTCTGTTGATTTATCTGCCACCAATACTGTGTCATCATCATATCGTATATTATTTATATTATAACCTCCAACTAGTATTCCTGGCATCTCTTTGATCTCTCTTATTATTACTTCGCTATATAGGGAGAAGAGATCTGGTGACAAGACACATCCCTGTCGTACTCCTAACTTTATGTGTTCTTAACTACCCTTTTTATTTCCAATTTTAATTGCTGCTACTTGGTTCCAGTAAACATTCTTTATTATTCTTAAATCTTTCCCATCAATGTTGATATCTTCCAACATTTTAATCAGTTCATCATGTTTTACTTTATCAAATGCCTTAGTATAATCTATGAAGCATAAATATATGTCTTTCTGTTTTTCTATTGACCTTTTTATTAGTGTCTGTAATGTATATATTGCATTGTTTGTGCCCTTTCCCTCCACAAATCCATACTGTTCTTCACTAATTTCCATTTTTATTTTCTTTCTGGTTCTTCTCATTATGATTCTGAGCAGAAGCTTAGTGACATGGTTTATGAGGTTAATCGTACAAAAATCTTCACATTCAATTGGTCTGTTTTGGTATAGCTATAAATACAGATTTCAGCATATCACTGGGTAAATATCCACTGCTGTAAATATTTAACATTTTGGTTAATATAAATAATTAAGCTGCATGTCCTTCACAGGACGTAGCAATCAACCCTAGCATTTACGCTGTTTGTGATTCCTGGGAAAACTTTATGTTCAGTAGTTTGCCATTGCTTTCTGAACGACCTGGCTCCTATACCTTTTTCGAAAAAAACTAGCACCGCCGTGTTTCGAACCCGGGTATACGGGCTCACAAACCACGTTCGCAAGCCCTTAGCCACATCTACTCCAAATTCTCCCAATACTTCTAATTCTTCTATTGTGATTTCATCTGGTCTAGCTGTTTTTCCTTTCTTCATATATTTCATAGCATCAGCGACTTCTTTTTTTTAGAATAAGTGGACCTTCTAAGTTACTTTCTTCTGTTAATTCTTCCCCTTCCCTATCATATAATTCTCTTATATACTCATTCCACCTCTTCATTATAGCACCTTCCTCCAATAATAACTTTCCTGTTTTTGATTTCAAACACCCTGTATTTATTCTTATTTTTCTTCCCGTGAGCTCACTGATTTGTCTGTGCATATTTTTTGTATCTTTAATGGCATTTAATTCAATTTTTTTGCACTGGTCATTTAACCAACTTTCTTTTGCCTTCCAACATTTATCTTTTATTTCTTTATTTATCTTAGTGTATTCTTGTTTGTCATTTTTACTCTGTTTTCTTTTGTCCATCAGCATTAAGATTTCTTCATTCATCCATTTTTTCTTAGCTATTTGACTTCTCTCTGGTAATATTTCTTTGCTAGTTTGATGAATGGAGTCCCTTAACATTTCCCATTGTTCATTTATACTCTGTATTTTAGCTATTGCATTGTACCTATTTTTCACAGTCACTATGTATTGTTCTTGAATTTCTTTATCTACTTTAAGAACCTCTTTATTAAGCCTCATGTTCCTAACCATTTTTTTCCCCTCTCTTTAATCTTACTTTTATTTGTCCATATAGTGGTACATGATCATTATTACAGTCGGCGCCTGGCATTATTTTTACATTAATTAGAGCATTTCAAAATCTTTTATTAATTAGTATGTAGTCAATTTGGTTGCGTATTTTCTGATCAGGGCTTTTCCATGTGTATAGTCGTCTTTTATGGTGTTTAAACCACGTGTTTCCAATTATCATATCATTGCCCATTCTATTAGCTTTTCTCTCTTTCATTTCTTGTACCTAAACCATAATTCCCCACTACATCCTCCATTTTCCCCTTTCCTACTTTTGCATTAAAATCTCCAAGTATTATTTTTATTTCCTGTGATCCAATTTGAGCCATAGCCATTTCTATTTCGTCATAACAGTGTTGTATTTTTTTATCACTACAGCTTGTTGTTGGTGCATATACTTTTATAATATTTATATCTATTGGTTTGCCTTTGATTTTGACCAAAATAACTCTTATCTGAAATACACCAGTATCCATCAAGTGACTTGGCTGTTTTTTCGTCAAGTATTGTTCCTACACCTTTTTCATGTGTATCCCCTCCAGAATAAATTAGTGTGTGGTTGTCAGCTATAATTTTGCCCGATCCCTTCCATCTCATCTCACTAACGCCTAGTATATTCATTTTCATGCTATCCATTTCTCTTAGAACATTGTTCAACTTTCCTAGCTCATTTAATGTTCTAACATTCCATGTTCCTACTCTAAATTTATTTATTTTATTTATGATTTTGCCATCAGTAGCTGGATGACGGTCTGGTGTCACCTGTGGCTCATGACTGTCCCTACCGGACGAGGATGTCCTAAGACAGCCATTAACGTCATTCACTAACTCTGATATATGTTTTGCCATGAAGTCTTGGGAAGATAATGTGGTGGTTTCCCCTTGCCTTCTACATCCACATGGTGGTCTTTTACTTCTACCTTTGACAGCCATTTCCGACTGTAAGGACAAGTGAGTGCCCTGCTCTGCTCAGCTGCAGAGTTGTCCACTTATTCCGGTGGATACTCGGTCCCCAGAGCTGTAGTGTTTCCCATCCTCTACCGCGGGGAGGTGCAGTTGGGATTTTCCCATCATAAAGTTATGGTCTATGACCAAAACTCTCCAGTACTTTTTAGAGTATGGCCGAAATATGACCAAAATATTTCACTTGTCTCTTCTTTTATTTCTTTCATCAACTCTCTTTTCATTCGCAGTTTTTCTAGAACTAGGAAGTATGCATACCCATGTATAGATAGAGCCTGTTATCTTGTATAGAATCTGTCTAGTGGAAGGAAACCTTACAAAAATGCATGTCAAAGTCAGACATAAAGAGATGATAAAATTGATGTGGCACACTCTATTTGACAGGGGAACAAAAATGAAGTACGTAAAATGTGTAAATGTGTCTCCGCAGGAACTCAACTTGACCAGTGTGTAACTTGGTATAATAATATTGCAGGTAAAGTCAGTAAAGAATGCTTTTACATGCCCTATAGGGCATACGGTGCTACACCCATATCTGTATAGACCAATCGGCAATCGACAGGTCATGTGGTTAGTATTGTACCGGCCGCCTTTACTTCCTAAGACATTTCCTGGCTCCAATTTGAGGCTGGGCCGACCTGCAAGAACAAGTCAGTTTTAAAATCCCACCCGAGGAGGTCAGCATGGCCGAATGGATTAAAACACATGTTCTTAAACATCCGGTGTGCTGATGCTGAGGTAAGGGGTTCAACCCCTACACTGGACAGTTGGATTAAAATGTTGACCTGTAGTCCCTGACTTCTTAGTATCCCACCTTTATTTTTCAAAAGGTGGGTATCGGTCCGGCTCTCAGATTCGAGGGTTTGTGGCTTAGAGGCGTTCAGCCACAGCCCTCGACAGGGAGCCTTAAGTGTTTTGTCCGGACCAAGAACTTCTGCCTTCGTGCACCTGATTTAAATGTTTGACTGTTATCCTCAGTCTACCTGCAGAGCAGCAGGTTGTGTCTCTCTTAGTCTGGTCCCTATCCCATGAGCTGTCCGATATGTAGTTTTTCATCCATCGGCAAGCACATGGGGTCGATGGGACACGCAAGCCCCCCCACCACGGCAAGGTGGAGTCACATCGGGGGAGGTCCCTGACTTAAGGATGTAAATTACAAGTACCTCTGAAGTCAGAGTGGGTTCCCCTGAGGGTGAGGGACACTAGTAATAGGGAAAGCTAATCCACACACAAAATTCAGTCCAGTGCTACTAGAAGTTGTGTGTATGGACTACGCTTGAGTTCAAAGCGGGTGAGAAACAAAAAAAAATCCCACCAGTAATTTTGTAGCACGAGTCTCTGCATAATGTTATTGTTATTTAACTATTACACATTCCCCACAAAAGCAGAACAAAGAAGAAATATGTAAAGTATTTATACATGCTTCTGCAGGAATTCAACCTAACCTGTTTTTTTTTAAACATGTTATATTAACATTAAAACGACCACCAAACATGGAACATTTAACTCCAATGTTAATTCAGTACTGTTGTATGGATCAGATACACGGAGAATTACTGAAATAGTTACAAATAAACTACAAATATTCATTAACTGATTCAGGGCCAAACAAACAGTGGGTTTGGCCCAAGCAGAAATTGATGGCAGAAAATGGGAAGTAGGGGTGTGTCATAATGATGATCTAAAAAATTGTTAAAATGTTAGCAGATATATTGTATTATATATCAAATTAAAGGACATTGCACAAGGAACATGTTGGTATTGCTACTGTTGCTATAGGTTAGAAATATAATAATAATATTAGCAAATGTTTAAAAAAAAGAAATTGAAAACATCCTATTTATAAGACATCGCTGTCAACACCAGTATTTTACAGCTGTTGTTGATGTCATGACAAGTTTACGTTCAGTAGTTTGCCATTGCTTTCTGAATGACCGGCTCCCTTATCAACACATTAAAACCCAGCGCAACATGGTCTGCTGGCTAATCGGTCGCAGTTGTGTTTCGAACGCGGGTAAACAGGCTTATGAATCACGTCTGCAACCGGAGGACACAGTACTGGCTGCAGTAAAGAGCAAAAGATAGGATGAGTGAGCTGTTTCGGGCCACAATTAGAGATAAAAGGGCAGAAGAAGAACAACAAGAATTTTAATATTGTGGCACATTGTAAATACTTGGGATTCTCTGCATAATTTATTTATTGGTATTTAACTGTTATTTTTTATCTGTTTTACAGCCGGCAGAGATTTGAATCGAAAGGACAAGAAATCAGAAATTGAAACTCAGCAAGTTAAGCCTGCTGGACTTCTCACAGTTTCATCTTTGGAATATTTCAACAAAAATACAGCTATCCCAGGACTTGGCAGTCCACCAGCTTCCTCTGATGCTGCTGAAGACAGGCTTGTGAAACAGCGGTCACAAGATAATCTGCACGGAAGAAATTCTGAGGGACCCCAGGACAATGTGAAAATGCTGAGAAGGGACGACTTCCTCATGGCAGAGAGAGAAAAATTCTACAGGGATAACAAGGATGTCTACAAAAAATCTCCATCATTTACAAAAGCTAACTCTTCACCATCTTCTTCATCTACTTCTTCATCATCCTCTTCATCTACTTCTTCTTCAACAAGGTCGTCTAGATCACCTTCCTGTTCATCGTCAGCTGTCGAGAGAAAAAGATCTCAAGGGAGCCAGTCCAAGCCGCAGACTGAAAAGTTACCACTTGTGACAGGTATTAAAGGGCTGGATAAATATTTAGGTGGAGCAAAAGAATTGCTGGAGAGAATACAATCAAAGGGAAAGCCTACCGACTGGGCATTGTTTTCTGATCTTTTCTCGGCAGTATCTAGATCAACTTCACGGGGTCATAGATCAAATTCTAACGATATTTCTCATTCAAAGATCAGTGGGTTAAGGTCTTCAGAGGATAATGCTACCAGCACACGGGCTAGTGAAGATACTGGCAGAACATGTCAGGAGCCAGCACATCACGTTCATCCAGAGACACATCACAGAACTCAACAGCAAGATGATAGGTTTGAGAATACAAGCAGATGTGACAGTACTGAGGCAGATAAATTTAAAGGAAAGGGCTCAGAACAAGGCTGCAGTAAAAATGAATTATACTCTGCTGGGGATAAAGAGACCTCAATTTCTAGGAATAAAAATGAGAGTAGTAGCATCAAACAGTTGACATCAGTTAAGAGTGCTGAAGACAGCAAGGAACCAATATTAGATGCAAAGTCTGGAATTTCGAGATTACAGGAAGAAAGAGTAAAGAGCAGTAGTTTCACAGAGCAGGACAAGCCACAAGAAAAAGAGAATGTTAGTCAGTGGATCTACAGAAGCAGTGAAAGAAATGATGTGCACTCATCAAAACCACACGAGCAACAAACAGATGGAGTTGAACAGAATTTCATGCAACCAGAGGGAAAGAATTTGTTATGTATGCAAAGTGTCAAACAGGAGACCGAAGATGTTGGTTTAGATTTTCAAAATAAGCAACAGTTGACAGATAAGTCACAAGAAAAAGGGAATATTGATCAAATGAACTACAGTAGCAGTGAAAGAAATAATGTGCAGTCATTAACATCACTCCAAAAAACAGCAGGTGGAGTGGAAAAGAGTTTGCTGTGTAGCCAGAGTCACAAATATGAGAAAGAAGTTGTTGGATTATATTTTCAAAAAAACAAGCAATTATTGGAGAAACAAACACAAAACATGACACCTGGGATCTTTCGTCAGGTATTACAAGGAGACAATCAGAGATTGAAAAATGATAATGGAGCGCCTGCATTGTCTTCCAGGGGTAAGGATGGAGAAAGATCAAATAGAAGGAGCAGAAGTACAGAAAGGAAACAAAGGAGGAGCAGAAGTACAGAAAGGGAACAGAGTAGTAGTAGTAGTAGTAGTAGCAGCAGTACAGAAAGGAAACATAGTAGGAGCAGAAGTACAGAAAGGAAACAGAGGAGGAGCAGAAGTACAGAAAGGGAACAGAGAAGGAGCAGAAGCATAGAAAGGAAGCAGAGTAGGAGCAGAAGTACAGAAAGGAAACACAGGAGGAGCAGAAGTACAGAAAGGAAATACAGGAGGAGCAGAAGTACAGAAAGGAAACACAGTAGGAGCAGAAGTACAGAAAGGAAACGGAGTAGGAGCAGAAGTACAGAAAGGGGGAGAAAAAGTAGAAGTATAGAAAAGACCAGGAGTAGAAGCAGAAGAGAGAGCAGAAGTAGAGACAGAGACCAGGGAAATACAAATTTAAACAGACAGAAAGATCTAGTTACAAGTAGAGAAGGGGGTAATAGAAATAGCAGCAGAAAGGAAGGTCAGAATAACCCTGATCTAGAAACAAGGTACAGAAGAGATCAAAGCCTCGAGAGGGACAAAGGTAGAAACAGAAAATACAGTCAAGACAGAGGCATCAAACCTCGTGGCCCATATAACTTGACCAGTAACAGGAACATTTATATTCCAAAAGAAAATGAAATGAGCAACTGGATGAACGCACATGTAATAGAAGAAGAGATAAACAGAAGAGTGAGGGAAAGATTGAAGGAAGAAGAGACTAAACTTAGGAAAAAATTTCAGTTTATTACAAAAAACAGATGGGACAGCACTAGCACAGAACTGGGACACTCTAAACCAAACAGATGGGACAGCACTAGCAAAGAACTGGGACAATCTAAAATAAGCAGATGGGACAGCACTAGCAAAGATCCAGGAAAATCTAAAACAAGCAGGTGGGACAAGACTAGCAAAGAACCAGGACAATCTAATACAAGCAGATGGGACAACACTAGCAAAGAACCAGGACAATCTAATACAAGCAGATGGGACAACACTAGCAAAGAACCAGGACAATCTAATACAAGCAGATGGGACAGCCCTAGCACAGAACCGGGACAATCTAAAACAAGTAAATGGGACAAGATTAGCACAGAACTGGGAATTTCTGCAAAAAGCAGATGGGATAGCCCTAGCAGAGAACTGGGACAATCTAAAATAAACAGGTGGGACAAAGATAGTAAAAACATTGATCAAGCTAAGACAGTCAGATGGGACTTGAGTCAGAGTTGTTCTTCAGATACAAAGACAGACAGCAGTGATAACGAAAGCAAGAATCCTTTTGTGAAGTATTTTGTAGGGTCCATTAACGATCCTGCACGCAAGGGTTCAACTCCTTCTAACTTAACCCCAAATGTCAAAAGTCCCCCACCTGCACCTCTTGCTATTTGGGACATAAAAGCTGTACCCATAGACAAAAAAGAGAAGTCTGAAGAGGCCACAAAGCATGTGGCGAAAACAACTGAAAAAGAGAAAACATCAGAAAGTTTATCTGACCTGGAGAAATTCCTCATTGATCTGAAGCAACAGAAAAAGAAGCAGTGGATTGCAGAAGGAAAGTTGAAAAAGAAACCATAGCTTCTACTACAGAAATATTATTATAAAATAATATTTGTTGCAGTCAGATGAATAGAAATGTGCATTGAGTAGAAAGTATGCCAGAAGTGGAGAGAACGACTGGCCAGCTTTTTCTCTGCACACTCAGGTCTACAAATATGTGATGGTTCTAACACAGTAAGTTCCTGTTACAGGATTTATTTATTTTTTTTGAACAGAGGTGAAACTGTCTGTTGTTAGGGACCAGATTAACAGCAGCCATTCAAACAGAAATATCACGGGTACAAAATATCCGCTCACTGAACAGTTGAGTGCAACCTATTCTTTTGTATGGATACCAATGATGGATAATGAAATGATGAAGACAATGGAGACAATTGAGCTGTGAGTTTTGAGAAGAATCTTGAGAATATGGACATAAGAAGGTATGGCTGAGGTATTGACAGCCACAGTTGTTACTGTCTCTTTAGTTGCATATCCTTTACAGGACATTGCAGGCAACCCTAGCATTTTTGGGAGGCTGTTAGTGATTTCTTGGCAAGTTTAAGTTCAGTAGTTTGTCATGCTTTCTGAACGACCGGCACTCATACCACTGTATGAAAACCAATGGAAAACAGTTTGCTGCTGAACTGCTCGCAGCTGTGTTTCGAATACGGTATGTGGGATTAAAAATTGAGTCCATAACAGAGCCAGTCGTTACATCACTGATAAAAACTACAAGGGAAAGACAAATGAATTTTGTACAGCTGTTAAACAAGAGGGGTTGAATGGAGAAATTAGCCATTACATGGGAAAGTACAAGGCCAGAGAGGCGGAGGAAGTCAGAGAGATATATGTTGAAATTTTTAACTGCTGGATAGCAAATAATGTAGGCAACATCATTTATTCATTCAGTAGCATGTCCTTTGCAGAATCTCGCTCCCATAACAACCTTCCAGTACACTTATGTTTTTGTTTTTCATGGTTGTTAGGGTTTCTTGGCAAGTTTTGCAGAAGGTTGTTTGCCATTGCTTTCCTTCTGGGCAGTAACTGTACTAGTCAGTGGCCATAGCCATTGTCTCTACTGATGAGATCATCAGCCTATTGCCGCTGAGTGTAGATCATAACCAAAAGAGGCACCTTACAACTCCTTTGATAGGAGATGCCCCTACCTCGCTAACCGCAAAAACAAAACCAAAAAATCCCATCTTCGTTCAATTGGAGTCAAGATAGCCAAGGTCAGCTCCAGAGAAAGAAGAATACTGGTAGTGTTTTTATGTGTCTCATCTCTTGTGAAATACATCGAGGAATTTAAACAGAGTATTGTCATGCCACACCGTTGGCTGGTTACTGAGATGTGTTAATGATGTCTAGAGGATAGTGTTCTGGCAGGTCTGTGTTACTTATGAAATATCCTCTCTTTCAAATGGCTCGCACACAAAACTGTCGTACCGGTGTTCTTGAAGTATTGGACACAACGCTGCTGCATCTGACTCATGTATTTTAATCCACTATGATGCATGACCAATACATACTTCCCAGCCAGTCGCATGCCGCCCACTTACATTCAGGACGCTCCTTCACAGATCACTGTAGACAGTATGGTGGCTCTCTGTCTGTCTCTCTCTCTCTCTCTCTCTCTCTCTCTCTCTCTCTCTCTCTCTCTCTCTCTCTCTCTCTCTCTCTCTCAATTTCTCTCAATTTCTCAATCTCTCTCTCTCTCTCTCTCTCTCTCTCTCTCTCTCTCTCTCTCTCAAATTCTCTCAATCTCTCTCTCACACTCTGTGTCTAACTGACAATCCACTGTAGCCTACATGTAGTATGTTTGCTGTTCTCAATTTGTTTGGTGACATTACTTCTAGGTTTAATGTTTGTTGCAGGAAAAACTAGTGTATACTATTGTAAAACGTGCTTTGTAGATGTCAAACGAACCAGGTGTTGCCGCTGAGCTCTCTCTGCCTGAATGCACGTCATTCTCCTTCACTTCCAAGCAACCACCTTTTGACGTCAGTGTATTCTTGTGTGTGATTCTTGAAAATACCATCACAGTTAACACTTTCAATCTGATTGTGTTTTTGCTTGTGCTAAATGTATTGACTCTTTCTGTACAATGACAAGTATGTTTAATTGTTGCTACTGAGTGCAGACATCTTTGTTTACAGCGTCATTCCATTGAAAGAGACATTTTATTGGTCAATATTTTAACCCTTCTAGTATTATTATAAGATGCAATCTTCCATAACCTGTAAAAGTGGCTTTGTATAAAGCCACTTGCGTTCAGGATCTGCGAGTCAAAGTTAAGTTTTGACCATATTTAGCAAGATTTCATTTAAGATTTGTGAGATGCCATCTGTTCTTTGCTTCTCCTTATTCTATAACCAGATCTTTCTCTGGTGTGGGAGGGAAAAAAACCTAAATACAAGGGAATAAGTCGGGAAATAAGAAGATAGAAAAAGTGGATGTGAAGGCAAAAAAAAATGGAAGATAAAAGATGAAATCATGCAAAATAAAAATGGATTAAGATAGAACTGCAAGGTGGGAACAAAGGATAAAAAGTAACTAGAAGAAATAAGAAAGGTTAGAATAAGTTGAAAGGAAGATATTGGATATGAAAGGCTCAAAGCAAAACACTATACTTGAATCTTGTGAAAGATTTATTTGTGTACATACACTGTAATTATTTGTGAAATCCTGTGTTCACTGTGTGCTGGCTAACCCACACTGTTAAAGCTGAACTGCAGTTGTCCTGAAATAATCCTTGCCATATTGGCACATTGTTTCCGTATTAAATTAAAATATGTAACAAATTAAAATGGTGTTTTTATTTAATTTTGATTAAACATTTTTTAAAGCAATCTTTACCAAGTCTTTGCACCATTCACTGTTTTCTAGAAGGAATTTGTTCAGGACAGGGGATACAAATTTATTCATGGCATGTTGAGATGCTGATTTGGCATATGGAATAATAGAGCACCGAAGTGTGATATAGCATATAGCACATGTTTCTACTGTGGCAGAAATGTGAACAAATTAAGAAGCATTGAGGTGAGTCAAGAACCCACATCACAGCAATCAGGACATTCCCATACATGCTCCATCCTTATTGTCAACAACTAGTGAATAGTCCCATTACAGCATAAATTACAGGTACCTCTGAAGTCGGAGTGGGTTCACCTGATATCGAGGGACACTGGTAATAGGGAAAACTAAGCTGTTGATGTCCTTTTCCGCATCGGTTCAAAGTTTAATCATGAATTAATCCCAGACTGACCCAGTGTGATACTGGGGGAAGATAATGTCATGGTACTGACCATTTCAACCACCTAGTGCCGATTGGTCCATAAAATACGAGTTTCACAACATATGCTCGATACTATTTCAGCCCTGTTTCAGGGTTCCTTTATTTTACCTTACACTTTTTGAAGACGGTGAATATTGGTATTTACACTTCATGAAGATTACTATATACAACTCTCTGTGCTCTATACACTTCTTGATGACCGGCAACTATACTATAATATTTACTCTTCTGGGAGACGAGACAAGCACTGCTCTGCACACTCTTAGAGTTGGATAACGGACAATGCCCAAGTCTGCACCTGCCTTCCTTTGAGCGCTGACAGGTATGATGACTAAGATGGCGTACAATATGAAGACATTGGAGGGTATTACTAAACAACAGTCAAGACTAACCCAGTCAAATGCCCAAAGAAGTTGACTCTATCAGTCGAAAGACACATTTATCAAATGTGTGCTGTAAACTGACACAATACATTAACATAATTAAGACATGTCGAAGGAACGGAGACTATATAGTGCTGCGTACAATTCTATGAAACAGGCGTCAATTTTAATTACTCTAAATACATCATACATGAAATACCGTCACTAAGGGAACGCCTAGATAGAAAGACGCACATGTAATATCCACGCTCTTCCAATATATGACAGAAATGGCCAGCTGGATTCCACCACTCTTAAATAGTAAGAAACGACAAATTTGACGAGCTGATTCACCCACAATTCGGATATTAATTTAAAAGGATAAAATCTGCTCTTGCTGTTTGTATTCTTATTATCATTCATGTATCTTTTGCTCCTCTCTCTCTCTCTCTCTCTGTCTCTCTCTCTCTCTCTCTCTCTCTCTCTCTCTCTCTCTCTCTCTCTCTCTCTCTCTCTCTCTCACACACACACATAATCACATCTATAGCACGATTCTAGGAAACAGATGTAGAAAGCTCTGTACACTTCTTGGAAATTGAGAGCTGTGGACGCTTCTTCTTGTGCTTTTAAGACTTCTTATGGAGTAGTCCCGTAACCATACCTGTCACATCATATGTGTGCCACTCAGTGCTTAGTTCAATGTTAGCTGACATTTCTTTCTACGGTGTGAGGTAACTAATCTCAGACCGACACTCATTAGTCGCGTTTTACGACATGCACAAGGAAGACTGGTAATACACGTGGTCTTTTAAAGACCTGTTATTGTTCACTCGTCCATCTAATGCTTGCTTGCTTGCTTGTGTTCGTTGGCTTGAGCTCCAACGCAAAGTCCTGTATGTCGGATGAAGGCATCCTGTTGTCCAACATCAGTGTGATGTCATACAGGACCTGAGTTTTGCGTGAGTATCCGTTGTCCCATGTCTGGCTTATTGGTGTGCAGACTGGTGGTTCCTCGCCGTACAGGCAGACACTCTCCGACTTCGGAGGAATCGGCGATCCTACTGACTTTAGCCAGGACCCCGAAGGGACCTGTTGCCCAGGACGCTCGACGAGGACGCGTCAATAGGTCTTGGCCAGTATATAACCCGGCCCTGGTGCCTTGGAAACACCTCTGCGTCCCGTCCATCTAATGACATGAACTCTTTCGTAGAGGAAATGTAAATTGCACACATGCTCTACAATTCTTGGAGACTGAAACTCCTCTGTATACTTCTTCAAACTTAACAGATTTACTGCCCTGTACATTTTTAGCGCCGGCTCCCTGGTCGAGGGGTCACATGACTTTCTCCGTAATCCTGCATACTCTCGTTAGTAACGTGACGCGCAAGAATCGATAACGGTTCTCTCCACGTCAGTAACTTACGGGGTATGTGCGCCGGTTGCTCAGAAAGCAATGGCAATCTACTGAGCGAAATCTTGCCAAGAAATCATACTCGGCTGAAAGATGCTGATGTTGACAACGATGTCCTGTAAATATATAGCATATTTATCATTCTTCATGAAATATACACAACAGTTTACTCATCAGTCTTCGCGAAGTAAGAAAGCAAAGCTGTTTACCTATCAGTCTTCAAGATGTAAACGGAGTGATATTTTTTTTTAAAGTTCTCAAAAAGTTCAGATCTACAAGTAATTTTGAAGTATTCTATTAAGTTTATACTTCACCTACCGCGCAGTGACGTGACACTTTGCCGGCCCTATGAAAATATAAACACATATTTGAAAACTACCGAGGAAGATACGCATTCAAAATATGAGGAACATGAAAATGTTGCAGAATGTAAACAGACACGGATATCCAAAAATGATAATTATCGACAGGTTTAGTCAGATATGACTGAGTTATCGTTTGACAGTGGACAGTACCTAAAGACCAAATGACATCGCAGGGCAGAACAGGCCCTAAACCTTGTTTGGCAACTGGTCTAGGATGGAAGCTCCGATAGGTGGACAGTTAGAGCATTGCTTTGCTAATCCGGCAGCTTCTGCAACTGGTCTCGTTCCATGCGTATTGTTGTTACCTTTTCTCTGGAGTAAACTAGGCAGACCGAGAGAGGGATCATGCGGCTTGGCAACTCATGGTCTCTAACCTCAGCCCAGGCTTGTGTTATGGAGCGGTATAACTCCATTTTACAAACTATCGTCTGTCAGGACGACAAGGTGCCAGTCAATTATCGATTGATATTGGCCGAGAAAACGAAAATGAGGAAAGTCACAAAATAGATGTATTCGAGACACAATAGATCATGTTAACATTTCAGAACTTCTGGTTTATGACGAAGAGGAATTTCGAAATATGTTGTAAAGGAAACATACACATGGAAAGCCCATGTATGGTGATGGATCATGTAATCTTATTTTCAAGGTGCATCATATATACCTGCTATACTGATTCAAGGTTACAAATCAGCAGTAGATGCTTGCTTGCTTGCTTGTGTTCATTGGCTTGAGCTCCAACGCAAAGTCCTGTATGTCGGATGAAGGCATCCTGTTGTCCAACATCAGTGTGATGTCATACAGGACATGAGGTTTGCGTGAGTATCCGTTGTCCCATGTCTGGCTTATTGGTGTGCAGACTGGTGGTTCCTCGCCATACAGGCAGACACTCTCCGACTTCGGAGGAATCGGCGATCCTATTGACTTCAGCCAGGACCCCGAAGGGACCTGTTGCCCAGGACGCTCGGCGAGGACGCGTCAATAGGTCTTGGCCAGTATATAACACGGCCCTGGTGCCTTGGAAACACCTCTGCGTCCCAGCAGTAGATGATTTTGAAGTAGATAGCTTTGCGTTGATTTCAGAAAGCTATGGCATATTACTGAACCTAAAATTGTCTAGTAAATGGCATGCAGCTAACTTTATATCAATGTCACATGTAGATAATTTACTCTATCGCTTCTTTCAATTCTCTGTCCCATTAGCGCTATGCTTGGCGGCTTAGCTTTCCCAAAGAGTTGTTCAACAAGCACCACAATTTATCGGACTTCTCAAGGATCATCGCTGAAGTGGTTTCTGTATACCATTGCTCTATCATAAAAAGTATGTTTATTTCTTTGTTCATATCTGATTTATTTGAACCTATTAGCTAAAGTGAGACAGCAATTGCACGTTACGGTTCGTCATTATTTTGGAGGGTAATATTCATCCATCCATCATGTGCGATGCCGGTAAGCGTGGCCAGTCATGATTCGCCATTTTGCTCGATCACCAGAGTCGTGGATCAACTCAGTGCTCTTGTCTCGACCATGCCACGTGGTCAAACAATCAGGTATTTACTTATCTGTTTTCCCCTGTTCTTTACCCCTCAATCTTGTCAGTTGTCACCAAGTTCTCCACTTTATTTCTTCTCATAACACGCTAAAAAAATGTTGACTGTCTACGTCTAATTTCTCTAATCAGTTTACGATTTTCATTTGTTTCTTGTAGTTTTTCTGCTTGTCAATGATATTCTTTGCATTCTCATCAGAAACCACATTTCTGCAGCCATCAGACGTTTTTCAGCTTGACAGCTCATTGTCCACGCTTCACATCCATACAAAAGTATAGGCTCTATATAGCACCTCAACACTCTTTTCCTCGCAGCAATTGAAATCTTTTTATTGGTTAGTACGTTTTAGAGTGTGGTATGTTGGTTAATTTGTGTGTGTGTGTGTGTGTGTGTGTGTGTGTGTGTGTGTGTGTGTGTCTGTGTCTGTGTGTGTGTATGTGTGTGTGTGTGTGTGCGTGTGTGTGTGTGTGTGTGTGTGATTAACAGAGCCGGCGATAATGGTGAGCACTGAGACGCAGCACATGCACACATTGGTGCTGATACCAACATTCCCAAGTTGAACATATGCAATGGGCATATTATACTACACCCAGATCTGTATGGACCAATCGGGACTCGGCTTGAACTATTTCTCAGTATCACGGTGGCAAGTAAAACAAAGGTAATGACTGTAACCAAAGACGAAACAGTAACAACGATTCACCTAATCGAATATCCCTTGAAACAAGTAAAGAGTTTCAAGTACCTAAGAAGTATTGATTGATTGATTGATTGATTGATCTAGGAACCGACATCACAGCATTCGGGGTATTCCCATAAGCGCTCCGTCCCCATCCTCAGCAACCAGCTAAGAGTTCCAACACTAATAGTTCCAGTAGCAATCTGATTATATGTCCGTCTCGCCTTTCCTCTGAGCGTCGAGCGTCGGCCAGATCCCCTCGTCACTCCTCGTTGCCTCATTCTAAGAAGTATAATATCATCAAATGGCAAAACAGAAGATGAGATCGAAAATAGATGCAATAAGGCAAACCAACTCATTGGACAAATGGCATCAATACTAAAGAGCAAACATGTATCAATAACTACTAAGAAAGCACTTTATAACACAATCTTCCTACCAACTCTATGTTATCAATGCCAAACCTGGACAATGACAGAAAAAGAGAAAAGACAAATCACAACAACAGAAATGAGATTCCTGAGAAGAATACGCAATGTATCAAGAAGAGATAAGATCAGACATGAAGAAATCAGGACTAAACTCGGGGTTGTAGCTGCACTAGATTTTATTAGAAGGCAGCAAGTCAAATGGTTTGGTCATGCAAGTAGGTTACCAACTAACAGTATACCACAGTAAGCAATGATGCACAGATCAGATGGAAGCAGAGGAAGAGGCCGACCACGTAAACGATGGACGCAGGGAATAACAGAGTCCGTGGGAATATCGATACATGAAGCCCATAAGCGGGCACTCTCCCGCTGTTTATACTTCACCTCGACACCGCAAGGCACAAGAGGAACATAATGAGATGAGATTATACGGTTACCGCTTTTACTACTCAAGACATAACCTAGTATCAATTACTTTGTATACTACTTTGGCAACAACAACAACAAAAACATAAATAAACAGAAAAGAAAGAAGTGTACAAATGAGTAAAGTTCCCCCGTCCCCCCTTTTCAAAAATAATTTACTTTGCGTGTGACAAGCCAAATGGAATGCAGAGGTGTTTCCAAGGCACCAGGGCTAGGTTTTATGCTGGCCAAGACCTACTATAGTATGTCCCGAAAAGAATGCCTTCATTCACGATCAATTATTTTGAAAACTGTCTGTTGCATCGTTATGAAATTTTTCCAGCCGTCTTATATTTACCCCCACCCAAGGAATATGTCTTTGATAGGTCCAAAAACAACTTAAATCATCGAAAGCGGCGACATTTCTTTGATGTTTTGCTGAAAAACTAGTGATTTATCGCCAACACATTTATGTTTACAGTAATGAAAGCCCCGCCAATTCAGATGACACACAAGGCGTATCCGGATTCGTATGCGAGTGGGTGCAATGAAAGAAGTAGCTTAACATCGACAGGGTCGGCTGCATTGCACCGGGTTTTTATCCCATATGGCTCAGTTTCTTTCTGCAGAGCGGAAAGCGTCACACAAAGCGCGAATTCCGTACCTCCAACGACGACCCTAGGGAGTCTCCGAAAAAATGCACTCGTGAAATGAAGGACGCGGTCCGGAATCGAACATACAACCTTCGGAGCCCGAGTCAGACGGCTTGACCACTTCACCACGGAGAATCCCGAGAGGGGTGCAATGTGTAATATTAGTAAAGACAGAGAATTTACAAAGGCATGGGGTAAATTAATAGGAAAGTAGAAGGAATATATTTCTAACCTTATTTTTCATTTCCTTCTTGTTTCTTCAGTTGCTGGTTAATAATGTGTACACAAGTATTCATGTTAGCTTTTTATATTGAGTTCGTGAAAGCTTCCAAATAGCTGTGCGTTAATGTGCGTATGGAGTGACCAGAAATGATACCGCAATTTAGTCATCATGTTTCCATTTTTAAGGATCTGTTCAGCTGTCTGTGTAGTTTGTTCACACGTACACATGGGTGACAGACCCGATTTGAATCTTCGTGAAAGATTGTCTACTCTGCTGTTTACCGTTCAGAGACGGAACATGATTACCTGTTTTGCACTATGAAAATAGTTGTCAGTGTCTCTGTAGTGGGCTTTCTTCTTAACGACCAAGATGTTGGTCCTCTTTTCATTGAAGTTTATAGATTGATTCGTATGCACGTGTGTTGTCCCCTAATTTGACAACGTGTTTGCTCTCACGTTTCTTGTTATGCTACAATATGTCAGTTTCCACCGCAATATTACTCTTCTGTTGGTATTCAATGCGTTGTGTGTGTGTGTGTGTGCGCGCGCGCGTGTGTGTGTGTGTGTGTGTGTGTGTGTGTGTGTGTGTTTCAATACAGTTGTTTGTCACCGCTGAGGGCTTGCGGAATTGAAAATTCATCATTGTGGAATATAAACTGTTGCCATTGACATTATGCTGATGCTGTAATGTTTAGGGCCTGCAATTCGTCTGAATAGTTGGTGCAAAATATCCCAGTAAGTGTGTACGTAGATTAAGGTCTGCGATCTGCTCAGACCTTAATCTGTGTCGGACGATTCCAGTAGGTTGATGATTGCTCTCGGTTGCATAAAATTCAATCCATCCTTTCTCCAATAGTCCTCTTCCTCTTTCAACACATGGTCCTCACATTTTTCCAGTAACTTTTGTCAATATTTAATAGCGCGGACTGGTTGACAGACAGACAGACAGAGATACAGACAGACAGACAGACAGACAGGCAGGCAGGCAGGCAGGCGGCAGGCAGACAGACAGGTAGGTAGGTAGGTAGAAAGGTAGGTGGCTGGCTGGGTGGGTAGCTGGCTGGGTAGCTAGCTAGCTAGCTAGCTAGATAGGTAGATAGATAGATAGATAGATAGATAGATAGATAGATAGATAGATAGATAGATAGATAGATAGATAGATAGATAGATAGATAGATAGATAGATAGATAGATAGATAGATAGATAGATAGATAGATCCCCGCCAGGAGCTGGGTGAAGCTGGGCCAAGTCAGCTAGTTTATTTATATAATCATGTTTCATGAAAGAACCCACATTGTAGACACCTCTGAACAATACCATTTAACTCCGCGCTGTTTGTGCCAAAACGAAAACCGCGAGACAATTTCAAAAATAGAGGGGGTGTGTCTTGCTGAAGCTGTAACACTATTAAAATGATGGTATTAATCCCGGAGCCGTAAATTATATACCGCATATAAACAAACATTGAAATCTGCTGTACAATCTCCAGAACAACAAAATTTTTGTTGGGTGGACATAATGATAAGGTTATATGCTAAATCTCATCATTTTCCCTCAGTTGGTTACTGAGATATTGAATTTTATATTGGGGCAACAAACAAAAACACACTATAGTAAGTATGGCTTAAGGGTTCTCGTGCATGTGGTAGTGATTTAGCTCGGGGGGGGGGGGGGGGGAGCTGAGTGGTCTCGAGGTATGGTGTCCGCCGCGAGTGCTGGAGGTCCCGGGTTCAGGCCCGGTGAGGACAGGGATTTATTTTAAAAATCAACGTGGACTTCCAGTAATAAAATTTCCCTTGGTCTCTGGGTAGTGAGATTGGACGCCCGTGTGTATTGTTGCGCGCGTAAAACACTCCCTTGGCAGTTGGAAATCGAAAAGAGTAGCCTAACGGCGCTGCCCGGGTAAAATTTTGAGTTAAAAATCTACTCAAAGTATCTCAGGATCCTCGCCGATGCTACGGAGTTCGTGCATTGAGCTGAGTTTCTCCAGACTCAGATTTGAGCTAGGAGGAAAACGGAGCACTTATGGGTTTAACCCGTGTGCCGTGATGTTGATCCAACGACTAAACTAAACTAAACTAGTGATTTAGCTGAATTCATTGTTCAGTCATGATGACGATTTATTAATTTCTCGATTATCTTAGATTGTGGAGCCCTGCCATCGTGTTTATTAACAATCGTGATTATTCATTTTTATTTATTCACATGACCATCCCACCGCACATACCTGTGTCCTAACACTTGACACAACAACAAAGAAACAATTTTTATTGTGGGTATCTTTATGGGCGGCCCTTCATTCACACATTTGACTGAAAGTCGTCCGATGTGATTCCTGAATCTTGTTATTTATTTATTTGTTGTTGTTGTTTTTTTTTTTTATTGCGTTTTCTCGCATTGAACACAAGCATAGTACTGTATAGAGTGCACTGGAATGATGTTTTTGTTTTTTCGTGTGGATTAGATTTTCCTATTACCAGTGTCCCGCGGCATCAGGCGAATCCACTCCGAATTGTTAGGTACTTGTTGATTCGTGATTTGCTTTCGCCGTCTTTCGATGAAAGCTCATAGGGTCTGTGTGACAAGATCGCATGCAGCAGAACTACACTCTGGCCTTAGCCAAAGGGATGGGCATTTTATTTAGGACCCTGTAGTCCAGTGGTTCTCAACCTTTTTTTTTGGCCCGTGCCCTCCTTCACCATATTTTCAGAACGTCATCCCCCCCCCCCCCATTTTCGTATTTCCTACCTAAAAATTCCCCCTCTCACCACTACACAGTATACGTAATAATGGAAGCACATACTAAAACAAGTCTTGACGTCCACATAAAACGTGATTTGTGGGTCTACTTACGTTATAAAATGAATTTTAGAAGGGTGAGACGTACAGAACTGCAAAGTATGAAGGGAAAAACAAGATCAAGTAATCGGTTCTTGTATTAACGCGATCTTGAAATAATCTTCATTCCCCCCCCCCCCCCCCCCCCGTGGAAACCCCCAAATTCCCCCTGGGTAGAATTCCCCACCGGTTGAGAACCACTGATGTAATCCCACATGTTGCAGGAGCCAGATTGTAGAATACATGTTGTATATTGTCTTCTAGGGATGGAACGTTTTCTCGGTCTATATGGCCTGATATGGTGGAGCCGATTAACATACTGACCTTATTGTTTTATTTGAAGGGACACTCAGTCCACCAAGGGCAAGAGCCACCCTATGAGTTTCTTGTTCGCTATGTAACGTTTATGCCGGTCTCTCTGGCTGTGGGGTTACAACACTTTCTCTCTGTAATCCCGTTTATCACGCAGAGTCTCGCAGCGGAGCGAGAACTGAGGTGGTTCGACCCCCGCTCGTGACTTGCGGATACTGAGCCGGCCGCTCAGAAAGCAATGGCAAACTACTGAGCGTAATCTTGCCAAGAGATCAACAGACAGCTGAAAGATGCTGCTGTTGACAGCTAAGTCCTGTAAAAGGATACGCAAAACATTTTATGTAACGTTTGGTTGATTCGATTGACCTTGGTGGCCAAGGATACACCAAGGGCAAGAGCCACCCTATGAGTTTCTTGTTCGCTATGTAACGTTTGGTTGATTCGATTGACCTTGGTGGCCAAGGATACATCAAGGGTAAACAGCACGCTGATCCCCGCCAAAATACTAAGAAGCTGTCTATTATTTTACAAACTGTACGTTAATAACTTAGAGGATTGAGTTAAGAAAATACAACAATTTAACCATTTCTGGTAACAGGTTAATGTTTATAAATAAATACAGTTTATAAGGTATATTATAATACTGCTCACAAATACAACACCAATGGGTTTTTTACAGGTTCAGGGATTTCACATCCAAAAACAAAACAATTGAGCCTTGCACGAAGAGTAATGTCAAATAAAGAGAAAACTTCACTTTGATACCAACATCATACAATTATTGAAGCATTATACAAACATGCAAGCAGTAACATTCTTGTAAATAAGAGCATTTAAAAAAAAAGTGTTTAAATCAACAATTGGAGTTTATTAAAGACGTTTGTTATTCTATTAATCATTTCCAGTTCACAAATAAACAACAATCCATCTAAAAGTATGCATTTAGAAACAAAATATTTTTATTACTTTTACACATATTTGAGATATTATAGACACCAGTTTTATTCGAGCTTTCTTCTAGTCGAAAATTTAAATTCTGTCATTGTTACTTTAGTGATAATGTTGATGATTACTTCAAACATTGTAAGGCTATTCCTTCCTTTTTCTCTCAGCTATAAAACATTTTTACTTTAGTGGTAATTTTGATGATTATTTCAAACATTGTAACACTGTTCCTTCCTATTTCTCTCAGCTATAAAATATTTTTACTTTAGTGGTAATTTTGATGATTATTTCAAACATTGTAACACTATTCCTTCCTATTTATTTCAGCTGTATAACACCAAGACCGCGCTGTGGCGACGGCGTTACGGACGCAATTCATAATCCCCCATACTGCGATCGAAACAGCCGCGGGCGATTTGGCAGCAGGCCGCCATTCGTTTATTTTCATAAATTGGTATGCGTGGCTGTCGTTCAGAAAGCAATGGCAAACTTCTGAATGTAAACTGATAGGCAAGCATGCTATCTACTACACTAACGCTGCTCCCGAGGGAAAGGAATCTACAACAATGAAAAATAGCACTAAAACAAAAGACTGTTATATATATATATATATATATATATATATATATATATATATATATATATATATATATATATATATATATATATATATATATATATATACACACACATCCCTGCCTAACACCCATATATAGCATGGGCATTTTGCCGTCTTGACAGACGATAGTTTGTTACATTGTGCTTCAAAAAAAAAAAAATAATAATAACTACAACCCATGGCGCGCGGCGAAAGTGACTGATCAGACTAATTCGTGCTGTAAATGTTCGTCCACAATGGATGCATGTGAACTCATGGATATTTCCACTATCATGCATCATTTTACGTCTCACACGTTCACTGTGTGACCATTCTGCAATAATTTGTTCCTTTGTCTTAATTCAATATCTGATCTTTGCACTCCATGCAACACGTTCAGCGGCGACTTGCTCCTAATGTGCATTATCAATGCCTGTAACAATCATGTCGCGCTATCATCACATATATTTATATCGCAGTAGAGGCCGACCCTGAGATCTCTTACCCATCTGTAATTCACCAAAAAAGATGTCCTTTGGTATTCTACCATCATCCATCCTCATAATATCCATCTAAGTCTACGAAGACTAAGCATGGAACAAACCGTCACACAACCTGATCTTTCCAATACTTCAGTATTTGTGATTTTGTCTTGCCACTTAATACCAAGTATTCTTAGCAGACACCGCATATGAAAGCTGTTTAAACGTTTCTCTTGGTGTGAGTAAGTTGACCAAGCTTCACTACCTTCACACAGGCTTGATAGACAAGGACTTTTGTTTTGGCAGTAAGCTTCCTGTTCTCCCAGACTCTTTTTGTTAACTTGTTCATTGTTGTTGCTGCCTTACCAAACCTGATGTTGATTTACTGATCTAGGGATAATTTGCTATTTACTTCTGATCCTAAATATGTAAAATGGTTTACTATCTCCAGTTCGGCATCTTCAATAAAGAATGATGGTCCCCCATATATATATATATATATATATATATATATATATATATATATATATATATATATATATATATATATATATATATATATATATATATATATATATATATATTTATATATATATATATATATCAGAGAGTTGTTGTTTTTTTTAAACTGATTAGAGACATTAGACGTAGACAGTCACATTTTTTTGGGCATGTTATGAGAAGAAATGATTTGCAGAACTTGGTGACAACTGGTAAGATCGAGGGGAACAGACCAAGGGGAAGACCTAGAAGCAAGCACCTGAATGGCTTGGCCTTGTAGCATGGTCGAGACAGAAACACGGAGCTGATCCACGACTCTGGTGATCGAGTGAGATGGTAGAACATGACCGCCCACGCTTACCGGCATGGCACATGATGGATGGATATATATATATATATATATATATATATATATATATATATATATATATATATATATATATATATATATATATATATATATATATATATATATATATATATCCAGAACCATGTCCTTTGCAGAACCTCGCTCCCATAATAACCTACCGGAAAACCTCTCGATCATAAGCAAGATGTCCTGCGTCCGATACACCCATCTGGAGATTCTCTGCCACATCATGCACCTAGCTTCTCTTTGGCCGCCCTCTTCCTCTCTTCCCAGGCATATACCCCTCCATTATTGTTCTCTCCAAACTTTCATGACTTTCCAAGTGACCAAGATATTTCCATTTTCTTTGTTTTATCGTCGTTAGCAACCCTTCTTCAATATTCAGCCCTTGAAGTATGGATGCATTTGTTCTTTTCTGTAACCAAGATATTCTTAGAACTCTTCTATGACATTTATATTCAAAGGCATGTATGCTTTGTTCAGCTTGTTTAGTAAGAGTCCAGGTCTCACAGGCGTATGTCGCTATGTGTAAGACACATGCTCTTAAAAATCTAATTTTTGTAGTTCTGTCCCACTCCACAATTTATTAAGTTGTTTCAGTTTTTGAAGAGCAATATATATATTTAATAATGCGCCATGCAGGAAAGCGTGGGCGGTCATGTCAGCGGTCAGTATGTTTCTCACCTTAAAAAGGCTACTTTCGCCATGGCGATTCTTGTTCTAATCTTTACAAGGCATCTCACATCAGATGTTATGACTGTTCCGAGATAATTGTACCGATTCACTTGTTGAAGAATATTCCGATTTACTTGTATATTACATTGTGGTATGGGACGCAGAGGTGTTTCCAAGGCACAAGGGCCGGGTTATATACTGGCCAAGACCTAATGACGCGTCCTCGTCGAGCGTCCTGGGCAACAGGTCCTTTCGGGGTCCTGGCTAAAGTCAGTAGGATCGCCGATTCCTCTGAAGTCGGAGAGTGTCTGCCTGTACGGCGAGGAACCACGAGTCTGCACACACCAATAAGCCAGACATGGGACAATGGATACTCACGCAAACCTCAGGTCCTGTATGACATCACACTGATGTTGGACAACAGGACGCCTTCATCCGACATAAAGGACTTCGCGTTGGAGCTCAAGCCAACGAACACAAGCAAGCAAGCAAGCACATTGTGGTATTTCGTTCTTCTTAGTGACGACCATAATCTGTGTCTTTTTACAATTTAATTCAATCCCAGTTGTTCGATGTGTGCAACAACCGCATCTACTAATTGTTGCAGAACTTGCTCATTGTCTGCAATCAGTACTGTATCATCTGCAAATCTAATGTTATTGATGTTTCGTCCTCCAATGCTGATTCCATTTATATATTCTACATTTCTGAAAATATTTTCACTGTATAGGGAAAAAAGATCTGGAAACATTACATATCCCTGCCTAACACCTCTCCTATTAAGCTAATATTGTCCCACTTCATTATCAATCCTTATGGCAGCTTGTTGTTTCCAATATATATATATATATATATATATATATATATATATATATATATATATATATATATATATATATATATATATATATATATATATATATTGCAACGAGAAAATGAGTATTGAAGAACATACATAGAACCTGTACTTTTGTACGGATGTGAAACGTGAACGATCAGCAGATAAACTGAAAAACATTTAATGGCAGTGGAAAATTGGTGACAACTTGCATGATTCAGGGAAAAGAACAAGGGAAACGCCGAGAAGTAAATATCTGTATGACTTGACCACGTGGTATGGTCGAGACAAGAACACAGAGCTGATCCACGACTCTGGTGACCGTGTAAGATGGCTTAGATGGCGAAACATGACCGCCGACACGGCGCATGGTATGATGATGATTATGATGATGATGATGATGATGATGGATGATGATGATGATGACGATGATGATATCTGCCATGGGCCGTATCATAACAGGTTCTTTAAAATTTAGTTCAAAAGTTGGCATGGAGTTATGCTCTTAAGCAAATCACACTGCTATACATCTAACTTTGTGAACTGCCATTAAACCTAGTCTCGAGAAAATAATGAAATGGTTTTCACTTGACTTCCATGCACATACTATATATTTAATGATCAATTCGAGTGACCAAAAACAAAATATATTTAATTCCCTATTGATGTCTGGCTGGCTACTCGATGCACAAACAATATGACTCAACAATCAAAGCCATTTCAAGATGATGGTGCAAGCTGAATTTCTCAGAGGTCGCCATACCAAACCGGTTAGGTGGCTTCCAATTCTCCAAAGGTCATAGGTTTGATTACGGACTCGTACTGCGGTTTTCTCGGAGATTCCTGGGGGTCGTCGCTGGAGCTAAGGAGTTTGTGCTCGGTGCAACACTTTCGGCAGACCGCTCTGCAGAAAGAGACCGAGCTATATGGAATAAATCCTGGTGCAATGACGTTTATTCATTAAAATTTCTTTTTAAATCATTTTTGTGCTGAATTTGTTCTAAGGATTGCATAATAAATAATGCTCTTTTTGTTTTTCTCAATTTCAATTTGTCTGATAATTCTAAGTAAAAGAAGGATCAATATTCTCAACAATTGCTATATCTCTCAATGTATTTTTCCACAATAAACACACAATAAAACTATTTTAAAATGTATAACGTTAGATTTAATTCCTCAAGCAATTACACGGAGAAGGCATAACATAGAGAGATACTGTAATCCAGTTTTTAAAATAAGTAATTCTTGTAGAAACTACTGTATGTAAACTTGACAAGAGATCATAAACAGAAAAAAATTCCGAAGTTGACTGCTACGTCCTGTAAAGGATATGCAACTAATTTTTAATTCTTGTAGGAATTATCAACAACATATTTTCCAGTCAAATCGAATACATTCCACAATGTCAGCTGCAGCATGGAATATTGAAATGTTCATGTGTTATTACACATCCTTTGAAATTATGTCTAACACATCTTAGAACAATGTTCAAATATACTGTTTTTATTTACAGTTTTTACAGTATAAAGTCAGTGGGGAAATGGCAAATTTAAGACTTTAGTAAACACATACGTTGGGTTCTAAAATATTTAGTCAACTCAGATGCTGAATTCTAAAGTCATTAGTCAACTCTGATGCTGAATTATAAAGTATTTATTCAAATCAAATGGTCAATTCTAAAGTATTTAATCAACTCAAATGGTGAATTCAAAAGTCATTAGTCAACACAAATGATGAATTATATAATCATTAGTCAACTCAAGAGATGAATTATAAAGTATTTATTCAAATAAGATGGTCAATTCTAAAATATTTAATCAACACATATATGCTGAACTCAAAAGTATTTAATCAACCCAGATGCTGAATTCCAAAGTATTTACTCAGTTGAGATGTTGAATTCGGAAGTATACAGTCATCTTAGGTGCTGAATTCTTTCTCTGTAATTAGTCAGCTCAGATGGTGAATTCTAACAACTGCCAACTTTGAAATCTCCATTTATGTTCTGTATCATATTTAACCACGTGCGATCGAAGGATTTGATTGGCCTGAAAATACAAAGTAAACACACCCGTTAGATGAATGTAGTTCGTTGCCAGAATACATTTCAAATGAATACTATGTGATATGAGGATGTCATGGAGAGGGTGAGTGATATGGGTCAGGAAGAAGGTCAAAGGCAAGTGTGGTCATCATCTGATGGAGCAGAACTCCCACGTGATCTGTAGTTCTCGCGAATGAGGGACTGATGATAATACACAACATTTGTACAGAAGGAGGTGTAACAGAGTTTGGAACAACATGAGCTAGTTTTGATTGATCATTGATGTGTGTACACAGACATATTAACTGTGCCTTGATGGCTATGATGTTGGGATCGTTGAAACCCCATCCCACCCCACACTTTTGTTTTGGGGTATTGTTTCCATATAAGTACTTATTATACTTATTGTGTTGACGAAACAAAGCTGAAAGTCTTTAAAGCAGTTGTATTATCCACAATACTATATGCTTGTGAAATATGGACTGTTTATCAGCGACATGCTAGGAAATTAAACCACTTCCACACAGTCTGCCTTAGGAAGCTATTGAAGATTAAATGGAAAGACAAGATACCAGATACTGAAGTTCTAGAAAAAGCCCCCATGCCTAGTATCCACACTCTACTAATGAAACATCAGATTCGCTAGGCTGGTCACTTAACTCGTATGCCAGATCAACGCTTTAAAGACACTGAAAATTTCACTGAAGGCTTTTGGAATTCATCATGACACCTGGGAGGCTGCAGCCAGAGACCGAAATTCGTGGCGTGCATCATTACGCAAGGGTGCAGTCATATGTGAGGCAACCAGGACTGCAAGAGCTGTGAAGAAAAGGCAGGACAGAAAAACCACTGCAGGAAATCCTCCTCCAGAAACGTCAAGCATTCCTTGCCCACATTGTCAAAGAACATTTCGAGCCAAAATAGGCCTTATCAGCCATCTTAGAACCCACGGCTCCATGCCTTCAACCCCACTGGATGAAATGAATGGTCATGATCATTCTTGATGGACAAACAAATGCCAGATCACAGGCTCCCTAAATAAATTTTTTACGGTGAGCTGCGTTGTGGTAAACGCTCCATTGCAGAGCCTCCCTGTTAGGGAAGAGGCCTGGAACGTTCAGAAGAAAACCATACCCTTGATGTTCCCCCACACACCAAAGGCCCAGAAGACTTCCATATGCCTAGTGTTTCCCCCACACACCAGACGCCTCACGTTAACGACCAATTAACCAATGGCCAAATAGTTCCTCAGCACGTGGGACCACTTTTCCGTGGAAAGGCCAGACAGACACATAATCAGACCTCTACTGTACCATTAGTATTGAGGAAAAACTGGATTACTGTATCTCTCTATGTTATGCTGTCTCCGTGTAACTGCTTGAGGAATTAACTCTTAGGTTATACATTAGTATTAGATCTCTTCGTCGGCTGACGCAGATAAGGACGGAGCACGTATGGGAATGTCCTTGACTTAGTTCAACTCTTCTTCTTTTTACACATTCATTAGTTCAGCACGAATATATTCAAAGTAAGCAGCAGCCATCTTGAGTTTGTTGACATTTCCACACGGAGTGGGTGTAGGCCAAAATAGTTGTCCCGGAGGGGGGGGGGGGGGGGGCTGAGTGGTATCGAGGTATGGTGTCCGCCTCGAGTGCTGGAGATCCCGGGTTCAAGCCCCGGTGAGGATGGGTTTTTTTTCCACGTGGACTTCTAGTAAAACATTTCCCCTGGTCTCTGGGTAGTGAGATCGAACGCCCGTGTGTATTGTTGCGCACGTAAAATATCCATTGGCAGTTGGAAATCGAAGAAAAGGTAGCCTAACGGCGCTGCCCGGGCAAAATTTCGAATAAAATATCTACCCAAAGTATTTCAGGATCCTCGTCGGTGCTACGGAGTTCGTGCACTGAGCTGAGATTCTCCGGACTCAGGCTTGAGTTAGGAGTAGAACGGAGCACTTATAGGTTACACCCGTGTGCCGTGATGTTGATTCGGCGACTAAACTAAACTAAACTAAGTTTTCCCAGTTCTGCAGAAGAATGGCTGGATGGATGTTGGCTGATTTCATTCTAAGGTAGAGGGTAGTGAACGCAATTTCACAATCCCAACATCCCGGGTTTGAAGTCAAATGCATGTTATTTTGGAGCAGATGACTTTGCATTGATTTTCACAATGGTATCGCTTTCTGAAAAAATGGCAAACTACTGAAGGTAAAATTTCATAGAAAATAAGAAGCCGCCAATAAATGCTGAGATTGACTGTGACGTCATGTAAAGGCAATGCAGCTAACTTTATGAAATAGCCAGTCCCAAACCAACCCTCTTTACTGGAGATTAATTCACTGAGGAATCTTCATTGGTTTCACCCCCTTTCCATCCATCCATCATGTGCCATGCCGGTAAGCGTGGGCGGTCATGTTTTGCCATCTCACTCGATCACCAGAGTCGTGGATCAGCTCCGTGTTTCTGTCTCGACCATGCCACAAGGCCAAGCCATCCCTTTTACTGCTGATAAAATGGATAACTGAATCCATCCATCATGTGCCATGCCGATAAGCGTGGGAGGTCATGTTTTGCCATCTCACTCGATCACCAGAGTCGTGGATCAGCTCCATGTTCCTGTCTCGACCATGCCACGTGGCTAAGCCATCCAGGTATTTACTTCTTGGTCTTCCCCTTGTGTGATATAATAAAACGTCCCTACCCTTTCCTAAGCATTGACTCCCTTAAAAATAAACAATCCCTTTCAACTACGGTTTAAGTATCTTACTGAATATAGGATAAAAACTAACCCGTAGGGTAGCTAAATTAATTTGGCCTCATTTTGGCCTACGTACCTGGCCAACAGTCGTCGACTGATTGTAAGACAAAGGCCCAGGGTAGCTATTTTTAGTTCAAGTTAAGAAAGTAAACAGACGTGCGTTCCCTTGTGGTATTTCTTTCCCCGTGTGGGGAAAGGTATTTTGCCCTTTAAAACCATGATTCTCTTCAAGCTATTGGTATGTTATATCTACATTATTAAGATGGATTTATGTATTACATTGACCAGTATGTTTAATTAAGAATTAGTTACAATTCTCTTAAACCAGGCTGGATGATGTTTACCAAGGAAACACATGTGGGTGCCACGCTGTAATTTTTCCTATGTCTTACAAGTTCAAATCCCTATGTTAATATCTGTTATAGGCATTATGAACTTATATCTAACTAATAGTGTTTACAACCTATGAATATTATGTGTACTGTAGTACACATAAAGTATCAACTCTCATGTCTGAAACACATTCTAGAGATTTTCTCAATGTAGGAGCAGACCCCTGATTCATACTTCATAGTAAAGAACTAGTGTCTGTCAATTTCATATTCATATGAATAAAAACTTCTATGCATTGTGAAATATATCTCAATATCGATGCTTAGAAATCTGCAAATAATCTATGTACTGTAGAGATTGGACTTTAAAGAAACATTTTCTCAATGTAGGAGCAGACTCTTGATTTCATACTTCACAAGTAGAGAACTGGTGTCTGCCACTTTCAAATATCCTATGTAGTGTAAATTCACTGGTAAGGATGTCTCTGAACTTGTTTTATCCATGCGGGGACATACAAATGATTACGCATATTTCTGACTCTTACTTAGTCAGGGGATAAAATATTTTGCCACATCATAATCTGTAACTTGGAAATATAGTGCTAAATTTTAGTACCATCCTTTTGCTAACAGATTAATAACCACTCCATAGTAGTGAAGAACATATAATCATTTCATAAAATAGTGTTAGGAGAATGCCATGTTTGAGAATATAAATTCATGAACAATTAAAGTAAACGCGTGATGTAAATGCATGTTCGGATAGGATTCAATCCCATCGCCTCACCGTAGTAGAAACAGAAGCGAAGATTGATGTGAATAAATTGCTTGCAATATTCAGAATACTGGACCATGCGGCATAAGTTATTCTAATAAATACCCTCCGAATAATAGCTGTCATTGACAAAATATATCACAGCGGCTACTATCCTCATCTGCGGTACGCAGTGGGGAAAAACAATATATGTTTTAGTTATGGATTAACCCCTGAAGAAAATTCAAAACCATTGGCTCCGGCATTAAATTTTATGATTAAATTATTATGTATGATTATCATGTACTTAATATCAAAGAAGTGTACATGTATGTTTTTTTTCTGGTATGAGAATTTTCTCTGTTCTGATTGTTACTTTTCCTGTGTGAATATACATTTTAATGTTGCACCTTGGGATTAGAGGATGTTGATGTAAGAATCCGTGTGTACGTCAGTACTTAAGAAGCCAATGTTGAATAGTCTTGACCTAATGATGATTATAGTGCCGAAAGGAAGACACGGCATTAGAAACCACGGAGATTCTGTATAGGCTATTCTCTTCAAGTAATGAGAGAGACAATATCAACATATTGGAGGGACAGAATGACTTCACTCATCTAATAGTCCCAGTAACAACAGAACATAAAATAAAGTGAGAAAATACCTTACTCACTATTAAGAGTCAGAATGGCTTTACTCAGCAATGAGGGACAGTGGAACGTGGACACCCACTCCTTTCCCCTTCTCCCCTTGTTGTTTTGTATTTGTGTTTGTAATTGTGTTGTAAACCTTTTACCATAACACAGTAGGTTAATGCTCGTGTTGTATTCTAGTCATCCCTTTTCTATAGAAGAGAAGCAGGTGGTGGTTGAATGTGGTGGGACTATATCACTTAACCTGGATCCTGGGTCAACAGCCAGAAAGTGAATGTCCTAACCATAGTCTGCATCTAGAAATATCCATGGACTGCTGCGCTCAATAGCTCCATAGCGAGCAACAGATAAATTCGCAGACAACTGACTGGGTGAGTGATTAAGTCCTATTTTAGTAGGAATATCCAGGATGGACTTCAAGATCTAATAATCTACAAAGATGAAGATCATCAGAGTACTGACAACAGTGTATCGTTTGCGTTACTTCTGAGAAGTATCACCTATGGCCTCATCATTCAACCAAGTCAGTGAAACTGGGACAATCCTTCTAGCAAGTTACTAAAACTAACAACAGTGAGTAACCTTCAACTGTTGGTTGGATTACCAAGTTAATATCCACAATGGATAAGTCTTCGAAAGAACATCTCACAGCTGCAACAGTCAAACATAAGGTTCCAGCCATGCAACCCCGAGTTCTAGCTATGAACACCAACTCAAAATGGGAAGAGACACTGAAACAACTTTATAAGCCAATACAAGCAACTTCAGAACCTCTGAACCAGATTACACCCGTGAACTACACCAGATTACCTCAAGGTTCCAAAACCTGAACACATAAAAAAGACCATATGAAAGCAGTTAGCGGAGTAAATGCCTCTACGCCTGCAACCACAGGAATCACCTGATGGCCTGCAACCCTGGATATGTGTTGGAATAATATTCTTCAGTCTCATGCCCTCAGCAGAATCCTGGAATTAATTCCAGATGAACCAAATGAATTACAAGCAGAATTGTATGTCTACACTGAAAGTAAATAATGAATCAGAACTCTGTGCTGGTCCCATGTCAGCCTAAATGCCATCAACTGTGGAATAGGTTATAGACTGATGACTAGGTGGGTGAAAAATCTGTGGGAACAAAATTGAGTTTCGGATATTATAAGCCGAGAAGCTGAAAGGTAGGCATCCTTTTCATCGGATTTAGTGATATAGGGAAGACCCTTAGTCCAAGACTCAAGATGCATCTCCTGAAGGTATGACCAACCGAGGCCTTAATTCACACTGACACCGAGCCGTTCGCAACAGAAGATTCGTGAATTCAGCCCCAATGGAGGGGATATGTATATGTGGTGAATTTATTTCCTAATAGGGATTATAAGTCGTTCCGCAACAAATTTCAGTGGACATTAATACATGACTGTGAGTATTTATTGCTGTCCCGGATAATTATGGACATTAACAGCTTTGCACTGGAGAAGAATACCCATCCGCAATGCCTAAATGAACACTATAATTAATTAATTTAATTATTAGTATCAACTGTTTTTATGTGGGTGTGTTTTTTTATGCCATGTATAAAGAGTGTTTTATTTGGTAAGGGAGTACAACTAAAGGGTTATGTAATGGTATATATATGGTATAGTATTTTGACACCAACTCATTATTTTTTAAATGAGAGAATGGTGAAGGGTGTCAGAAATAAATGTTATGTTGGGTTCTATTTAATCTTTATTTGCCTTAATTATGAGGGTAAATGAAAGTAGACCCAATTTGTGGTTGTTGTGTTGTTTGTAATAACATTGTTGGTTTTTTCTGGGGTCACTGGGTACTATATTGTAATAATGCAATGAATCCCATGCCTGTCTGAAAATGCATAGTGTTTATTACACATATATATGTAACTGCAGATCTTTAGTTAATACCTGAACTGTTTGTCCAAAAGTGTTGTGTACATCAAGTAAATGTGGTGTCCAACAAGTAGTTGTTTATATGTTGTGAGCAATCAATATCCTTCTAGCACTATAGTGAATTTAAAGGGTGATGAAGTGGGAAGGGAAACCTACACACAGATGCCATTGTTTCAAGGATTGAACTCTTTTCTCCTGGGATTTGTGGTAAATATCCCTGATCACCCTGCATTCTAACCAGTGACCAGAGAATCAATAAAACCCCCTAGACATCTTAACAATATTCTCAGGAATTAAAATCCACATCCCACACCTTGGTCTCTTCCCTTCGATCTTGCTAGTTGTCACCAAGTTCTCCAATTCATTTCTTCTCATAACATGCCCAAAAATTTTGACTGTCTACGTCTAATGTCTCTAATCAGTTTACGATCTCCATTTCTTCTTCTTCTTCTGCGTTCATCCGGATTTTTTTTTCGGATGTGACTGCGTTGTGCCTGTTTACAGTAGAGCTGCGTTCTTGCTCCGTCAGGCCGACACATCCGACTTCTGCGGGCATTTGTTGACCGAGTTAACCTTCCCGGGGCGATCTCCATTTGTTTCTTGAAGGACTTGTTCATTGATTTTTCTGTCTGTCCGTGGTATTCTTTGAATTTTCCTCAGAAACCACATTTCCACAGCCATCAGATGTTTTTCAGCTTGTCTGCTCATTGTCCACGTTTCTCATCCATACAAAAGTATAGGTTCTATGTAGCACTTCAACACTCTTTTTCTCGTTTCAATTGATATCTGTTTATTGGTCAGTATGTTTTTCATCTTGCAAAAAGGCTACCTTCGCAATGGCGATTCTTGTTCTAATCTCTTTAAGGCATCTCCCATCAGATGTTATGACAGTTCCGAGATAATTGTATCGA
The DNA here is from genome assembly GCA_963921405.1 of Cepaea hortensis. Classification (NCBI taxonomy): domain Eukaryota; kingdom Metazoa; phylum Mollusca; class Gastropoda; order Stylommatophora; family Helicidae; genus Cepaea; species Cepaea hortensis. The sequence goes on from OY992888.1 coordinate 37,465,771, forward strand.
TTCACTTGGTTAAGAATGTGCCCATTTACTCGTATATCACATTGTGGTATTTCCTTCTTCCCAGTAACGACCATGATCTGTGTCTTCTTACTATTCAGTTCTAACCTCTAGTTCTGATAACAGAATACACTCCCTAACCCACCCACCCCCCACTCTCCCCACGGTGTATGTCAGTATTGGGACAGCTATATTCATATACCTGCTGTGACATACTGTAGTTTGTCTGCACCTTGATGCCATCTGCATGACACTCTTGATGTCTTTAGCAAGCACACTTACGGCTTACATAATAATGACACAGTATTTCCAATTTCTATGACAAACATATGGTTTCACTTGAAATCGCCTTATTTAGAGAGACAGACAGACATACATACAGACAGACAGACATACAGACAAGATGTTGTTGTTTGTCCATCAAGAATGATGATGACCATTCATTTCATCCTGTGGGGTTGAAAGTATGGAGCCGTGAGTTCTAAGATGGCTGATAAGGTTTTTGGTTCGAAATGTTCTTTGGCAATATGGGCAATGAATTCTTGACGTTCCAGGAGGAGGATCTCCTGCAGTGGTTTTTCTGTCCTGCCTTTTCGTCACAGCTCTTGCAGTCCTGGTTGCTTCACAAGTGACTGCACCCGTATGTAATGATGCACGCCACGAATTACGGTCTTTAGCAGCAGTCTCCCAGGTGTCAAGATGAATTCCAAAAGCTTTCAGTGAGATTTTCAGTGTCTTTAAAGCGTTTCCTCTGGCCGCCTTGGGAACGTTTACCACAACGCAGTTCGCTGTAAAAAAATTGTTTAGGGAGCCTGTGATCTGGCATACGAGTTAATTAAGTGACCAGCCCAGCGAATCTGATTCTTTATTAGGTAAGTGTGGATACTGGGCATGGACGCTCTTTCTAGAACTTCAGTGTCAGGGATCTTGTCTTGAAATTTAATCTTCAATAGCTTCCTAAGGCAGATTGTGTGGAAGTGGTTTAATTTCCTAGCGTGTCGCTGATAAACAGTCCATGCTTTATAGACTTTCAGCTTTGTTTGCAGGCTTATTACATTTCTGTCCCATACATTCTTGTACAGTCTGCCAAGGCAGCACTGGCCTTGGAGATTCTTGCATTCACTTCGTCATCAATTGTGGCAGCTTGTGACACAGTGCTGCCAAGATAGGTGAATTTGTCCACAACACTTAGACTATGACCGTTCACCTTGATATTTTGCAAGGTGTGATTATTCCCTGGAGCTGGCTGGTACATAACTTCAGTCTTCTCCAAGATGATATTGAGCCCAAAGTTGGCACAGCATATGAGAAAGCTGAAACATTGTGTTGCATGTCTGCCTCTGAGTTGGCATATAGAGCACAATCATCAGCAAACAGCAGTTCTCTTACGGTGTCGCTGTTAGTTTTGGTTTTGGCTTTCACCCTTCTGATATTGAACAACTTTCCATCCATGCGGTAGTTGATGTCTATTCCAATGCCATTGTTCTCGAAGGCATTCGTCAGCATAGCTGAAAACATGAGACTGAGCAATATTGGTGCCAGGACACATCCTTGCTTCACTCCATTGGTGAAAGGAAAGGGCTCAGACAGTTCACCATTGCCTGCATACCAACATCAAATAGCCGCACTATTTGGATAAACTTTTGTGGACAGCCATATTTCGTCATAATCTTCCACAGTCCTTCTCTGTTGACTGTATCAAAAGCCTTGGTAAGGTCAATGAAAGTGGAGAACATTACAGAGTTCTGTTCCTGACATTTCTCTTGCAGCCGCCTGGCAGCGAAAATCATGTCAACAGTTCCTCGTTCTGTTCTGAAGCCACATCGACTCTCAGGAAGAAGACCTTGATCGAGATAGGCCGTGAGGCGATTGAGAACATACAGACAGACAGACAGACAGACAGACAGGCAGGCAGGCGGGCGGGCAGATAGAGAGACAGACGCACGCACGCACGCACGCTTTTCTTTTCAGCTACAAATACATGTATTTTTAAAAAGTGGTACAAAGTAGTTTAAGAAGTTGATAACAACAGTCCATGTCACAAGAATCCAAGGTTGGGTAACGTACTTATAAATGTCCATTTTTCGACACATTGACTTAACCGGAAACTCGTCAAAGCCGATATCTGGATCCGTGTTCTCCTTCAGGGTGTCCACGTCAAACTTTACTGCAACTGAAACACACAGAAGTCACACATGTAGATTTCTAATTGATCCAGTAAACACAGTATTGATTAAATAAGATGCAAGTAACAAGTAAGGACCTTTATACACGCAATAAATCCATATAGGAAAATGCAGGCCGACATTCAATCAAGCTGTCATTTGTACCATCAACGGGGGAACTCTTCATTGGCCACCGAAGCAGGAGCAGGAGCACTTGTGGGATTATGCTTAGTGCGATAATGTTGATTCCTGATTTCATATTTCTCATTTTTAATGTTCAGAGATTGATTGAATGATTGATTTAGGAACCGACATCACAGCATTCGGGGCATTCCCATCAGCGCTCCGTCCCCATCTTCAGCAGCCAGCGAAGAATTCCAACACCAATAGTACCAGTAGCAATCTGGTTATATGTTCATCTCGCCATTCCTCTGAGCGTCGAGCGTCGGCCAAATCCCCTCATCACTCCTTACTTTCTCATTCTTACCAGACTATGGTGATCCATTTGCTCCTCCGAGGTGTACACATGCTCCTACAAGGCTGCAACCACGTCTGCCTTGTCATGCATCAATACTCCACATACAGAGACAGACAGGCCCCGTCTCATGGTGTTCTTCTTACAGGGAATTCATAGAGAAAGGTTGTAAACTCCATTGTCCTTTATCAGACCAAATCAACTGTTCTTCTAATGCCTTGACACTGTTTAAGGAGAGCACAGTATCATCTGTATATCTGAATTCTGAAATCGGATTTCCGTCAATTATGAATGAATCAAAGTTGTCAGGGCTTTCATAATTTTATGAAATTACCCATTCCATTATCTTAACTCGCGACAAGTCATTTTTCCCCAGTATACTTTATTTATACAATATATATTGAACAGACCAAGAGGAAGACCGAGATGAAAATACCTGGATGGCTTGGCCACATGGCATGGACGAGACAGGAACACTGAGCTGATCCACGACTCTGGTGATCTAGTGAAATGGCGAATCATGACCGCCCACGCTTTCCGGCATGGCACATGATTGATTGATTGATACTTTATTAACGAAACAACTCTGGAAATGTTTCGTGAATGACCTACCTGATTCAATTGAACCAATTTGTCGAGCTTTATTAACGAGTAGTGTGGGTGTCAAATACTGTGGAATTCTGGGGTAGAGGAAGCTTGGATCATCGTTTGTGTACAACCCCAGGCTCTGCTGAAGCAGATGAAAGTAGGGATTCGCTAATGCTTCATCCAGATCATCGTTCCAAGGAATCATTGGAATTGGCTTGTTTTGAACTACAGAAAAAAAAAATTCATCAGTTAAAACAGTGGTCACTAATTCCAGCAAAACTTAACGGCCCAAAGCAATGGCTTCCATCAATCCTTGGTCATTTAACTGATTAAGTGCCACACACACAAAAAAAAGTAGGATTGGACCAATCATGGTTAAAAAATCACATTAACAAGTATTATAATGTAAAAACCGTTCACTGAGCACAGAAATTACGGAAGATACCACGAAACAAAACAAATAACGCGATAACCCTAGAATGGCGATATGTCGTCCTTCTGTCCGAATGGGAGGTCATATATGGCGATAATTATCATTCAGCGCAGAATCAGTTAAGACAACGAATATTGTTGTTAGTTCAATATTTGAGTAAAGCAGGCACCAAACAGTTAAGATAGCAAACATTGCTGTTAGTTCAATATTTAAGAAACGCAGGTACCAAACAGTTCAGACAGCGTATATTGCTGTTAGTTCAATATTTAAGTAAAACAGGCACCAAACATAGCATTGTTTTACATTCAACTGCTATGTACACTTTAAAGATCATCACCAACAATACCCAAATAAATACACTTTAAAGATAATCTTCAACAAAGCACACATTTTATATGGTCTTTTCTGTGAAAAGAATAAGAATTTTAATGGATTACCAAGACTTTTTCTGTAGTGTGAAAACCTCAAGATGTAAGCTATCATCATTTTAATGGATTACCAAGACATTTTTTGTAGTGTGAACACCTCAAGATTTAAGCTATCATCACCCAGGGGTTTGTCGTGTGCAATACTTTTCCCTCATAACAGTCGGTCTCCATTATTTATTTAACCGTTAGAGTTTTCTAGGCTTTCGTAAACAAGTTTTTCTGCCGCTGGTTCTTTCCTTCATGGCAGCGACCATACTGGCTGATAACCTTAGTCACTGTCTCTTTAAGTAAACACAGATGTGAGCTATCATTTCAGAAGATACTGGATTGGATTCCTAAGTTAGGGCTCTGAGCTTTTACAAGAACCAGTGCCTCATCACATCACATGATTACCAATTAAGATTGCCTGAAAGAGGTTAATGAAACTAGAACATTATATAGAACAATAAGAAAGAGACAATCAGCGTTCTTTGGTCATGTGATGAGAAGAGAGGCATTGGAGAACATCGTGACAACTTGAAAGATCGAGGGGAAGAGAGACATTGGCAGACCAAAAGAAATGATGCTGGATGGACTGAGACAGAGCATGGAGGAATATCATCAGCAGAGTTGATCTAGAAAACCAAAGATCGAGATCTGTGGAGATTAATGAACGCCTACGCCAGTTGGCATGGCACGTGATGATGATGATGATGATTTCTTTTCCTTCTCTTTTCCCGATCACGTTTGTTGTGGTCACTAAGTTTTCAAGTTTTGATACAATATGCCAAATAAACCTTGAATGGGCAATAATAACAAAACCTTGTCAGTTATAAGCCTGGTTTCTTTATATAAATACTATTAAACGTGAGAAATACAAGACACGATCAATGTTAATAAAAGCACAGAAAATGAACGTGATCATTCATCAAGTGGCTGTGGGAAGTGGGCAAACTTACGCGCATAGAACTTTGTCACCGGCTCCTCAACATGGATTCGGTACGATGGATCTTTGATACCTGATGGACATCGAGGAGGCATGAAGTTAGAAACCAACACTCAATATGTGATATGATTTCTAAGATGCTCATTCATTTATGGATTATATCCATTCGGGATTTTGAGACTCCTTTTTTTAGATAGATAAATGGTATAATTGGAGTTTATTTTTGTTTTAGTTAGGTAAATCAAAGGTAATATTTTCCAAGAAAAATATTATCTTGGAGTCATTTTTAGTTTGATGAATATTATCTTTGAAGTTGTTGTTATTGTTTTTTTTTTTTCTTTTCTTTTTTTTTTGGGGGGGGGGGGGGAGGGGGGGTGTAGATAAATATTGTATCTTCAAGGATGAGAACAATGATACATCTAAGCTACATTAGCATATCCTCGTGTGCACATTTGTAGCCCTTAGTGTACATATTTGAGCAGCAGAGGATATAAGGACATAAATTACACCACAAACAAATGTAGGATTCCCCTCTTCAGTGTCTTTACCTTTAAGTGATAGAGAGGTTTGCAATTTCCAAACATTCCATGAGCTATGCCGACGGTAGCGCAGCTACTAGTAGGGTCTCCCATGTCGAATATGTAGAGGGAAAGGGACCAGAGAAAACAATAAACAAACCGATGTCTTGTAAGTAGAAAACAAACTGTTGCCTCGAAGGTAGACGGGACAGACAAAGACTATGGAAAGAAAATCCTAAAAATGCTTGTGGAAATTAGATGTACTGAGCCACAGGCTTGACGAAACAATTCAACGCTCACTCGATTATGGTGTTGATACCGATGCTAATGATGATACTCTTTCAGGAAATAGCTGATTATAAATTTGTTTCTTCAAACTGTTTAAAATTATGTAGAAACGAAACCCAAATCTGAAAACTTACCAAGCTTAACATACGCAGCCTCCAACAGTTGCTTCTGTAACCAAACCAGCTGTGGTTCAAACCCTAGTGCTTTGAGTTTGTCCAGCAGGAAGGGAAGCAATTTGTCTTCAGACACAGTTGATAGTTCATGCAGGATGTTGCTGTTGTTATGAGTATGTAACCCACTCTGTGAGGAACAGTAAAAGTGGGTTATCAAGCTTGTCAATATGAATATACTTGACTAAACATCAACAAGTCGGCGAAGGTGTTACAGAAGCAATTCGTAATCCTGCATAACGCGTTCGAAGCACAGCTGCGGGCGATTGGGCAGCAGACTGCTTTGCGTTGGTTTTCATATAAAGTGGTATGAGTACCGGTCGTTCAGAAAGCAATAACAAACTACTGAACGTAAACTTGCCAAGAAAACGCAAACAGCCAAAAATGCTGGGGTTGACTGTGATATTCTGTAAAAGATATGCAACTGTTCAACAATCAACACATCAACAATAGAAACTGTGGTGGTGCAGTGGCTAGCACACTTGCCTGTTGGTCTGATGGCCATGTGTTCAAATCCCCATTGAGACAGATTGTTCAAGTTGATCTGGGCTTTCAAGTCGATCCAGCCTAAAATTAATACCAGGAACCTTCATTGGAAGTAAAGGCAGCAAGCATGACATTGACCACCGCGTCCATCGAATGCCCCATTGTCTATAAAATATGGGGGCTAGCACCATTTACCCAATACGCCCCCAAAGCGTCTACAAGGGTCAAGAGAGGTTATGTCAGGGATGTGCAATGTCCCCAGAACTTGTTGCCATATGTCGTGAAGGGTCAAGAGAGGTTATGTCAGGGATGTGCAATGTCCCCAGAACTTGTTGCTATATATAGTGAAGGGTCAAGAGAGGTTATGTCAGAGATGTGCAATTACCCCAGAACTTGTTGCCATTTATAGTGAAGGGTCAAGAGAGGTTATGTCAGGGATGTACAATGTCCCCAGAACTTGTTGCTTTATATAGTGAAGGGTCAAGGGAGGTTATGTCAGGGATGTGCAATGTCCCTAGAACGTGTTGCCTTATATAGTGAAGGGTCAAGAGAGGTTATGTAAATGATGTGTAATATCCCCAGAACGTTTTGCCATATATAGTGAAGGGTCGTGAGAGGTTACGTTAATGATGTGTAATATCCTCAGAACTTGTTGGCATATATAGTGAAGGGTCAAGAGAGGTTATGTCAGGAATGTGCAATATCCCCAGAACTTGTTGCCATATACAGTGAAAGGTCAATAGAGGTTCTGTCAAGGATGTGTAATGTTTCCAAAACTTGACTGCATATATAGTTAAGGGTCAAGAGAGGTTATTTCAAGGATGTGTAATGTTCCCAAGACTTGTTTCCATATATAGTGAAGGGTCAAGAGAGGTTTTGTCAAGGATGTGTAATGTTCTCAGTACTTATCTCCATATATTGTGAAGGGTCAATAGATGTTATGTCAAAGATGTGCAATGTTCACAGAACTTGTTTCCATATATAGTGAAAATATTATGAGAAATGTAAAGGATGTGAGAGGATACGCACCAGAAGACATACAATCAGGAAACTAAGATATACAGACGAAAGATTATTGACTGCAGACAATGAATAGAATATGCAGCACTTCGTGGATGCTGTTATAGTCTACAGTAAGATTTTAGTGTTAGAATTAAAAGGTAAGAAAACAAGAAAGAAATATCACAATGTAACATTTACGAGTAAGTAATTGGGAAATTTCTTAACAGACGAATCTGTAAAACTATCTTTGAAGGGTCATAACAAGCTGATGGGAGATAACTTGCAGAGATTAGAACAAGAATAGCTATGGCAGAAGTAATTATTGCAAAATGGAAAAGATACCAATAAAAAGATGTCAAATGCATTGAGAAAAAGGGCACTAAATGCTATACAGAACCTCTTCTTTCGTATTGAATGGAAAACATGGAAAACAAGCAGACAAGCTGAGATACATCTTATTGTAGTGGAAATATGGTTTGTGATAAACATCCAAAGGATATCATGGTCGGACAGAGAAAGAAATGCTGTCCTTCCAGAAACAGATGAAAACTTATTATAGAAATTAGACGCAGGCATTACGATTTTTTTAAGGCAAATTTTGAGGATTAAAAAATTCAAAAAACTTAGTACCAACTGGCAAACTTGACATAAAAACGCAAAGGGAAGACAGTGAGGGAAATACTGTATGGCTTGACCACAAGGCGTAAGCGGGACAAGGGCATAGACCTGACCAGAGGCAAGATGACACTTTTCCGTCCGTTAGGGTGAAAAGCACATTATTCCATTTGTATATATCTTAAGTGTGAGGTGTTTTGGTCACATGGAGTTTGGACCGTGCAGCGGAGTACGTGCACGTGAGTTTTGACTCCCATCGACGTATCATGTACTCCTGGCGGCGAAAATTACGCCTAACATGACGACAAAACGACGGGCGAAAAGAACCAAGTCAGGCAAACGGGCTGGCGACCGCAGATTGTTTAAAATGTGGCAGGCTGAGTATTAGATACGTTCGAGCATTTTACTGGACTTCTGTCTCATTTAATCAAAACCGTCCAATTTTTTACAAGCTTCTTTATAGGAACGGCAACGTGGTTCTACAAGACACGCATCTCGGCTACGGAACAAAGTCGCCGATTTTCAGTGCTTCTACAACAGGCGGCACCTCGAGCAGGTCAATCTTGTCAGCGGTAATATTCGTTTATCGGTGTCTTAGGTGGACACGTCTGCGTGGAACAGTGATGTTTTGTAAGTGCAGGCAGTCAGAATCTCCCCCGATGGTCTTTCCACCTTGTCGTGGTGGGGGAGCTTGAGTTTCTCAATAACCCTGAGAGCTATGCCGGCGGTAGCGTAGCTACCAGCAGGGCCTCCCAAGCCGGACAGGTCAAAGGGTAGAGAACAGACAAAGAGAAACACCCTGTTCCTCCAGGTGTCGGGTTGAAGCGTGGGGTTAACATCCCCACCTTTGTAAAAACTATTTTGTTACGAAACAGTTAAATAAGCCTCGAATTCGGACTGACTTATCTGGACAACGACCTTGGAACGTTAAAGGACTTTTGAGATTTGGAACATGGAATGTACGGACACTAATCAACGACTGGCAAGTGAAGGTCCACTAGAGAGATGAATGGAGACGGCTTGTATCTGCAGCAAAGAACCTCAGTGGCTCGGAATGCTGAAGAAGAAGAAGAAGAAGAAGAAGAAGAAGAAGAAGAAGAAGAAGAAGAAGAAGAAGAAGAAGAAGAAGAAGAAGAAGAAGAAGAAGAAGAAGAAGAAGAAGAAGAAGAAGGCAGTCAGAGTGAACGGGAAGGTCGGTGTGCGGCCGTGGCGAAGTTTGCTTGCAACAGAGGGGGAAAATAGCATCTACTGTGGAAACTTCAAAGCCAGAGGCAGCCAATGGAGTAAACGACATCACCAATAGACTGGAGGAAGATCTGGAGGACGCTCTGATATCTGCCGTCCTACTTTGTCTGAATGATGTAAGAACCACTAGAATGGCGATTCTGACAGTGTCATTGATTTGACCCTGGTGTCACCCACCATTGCACCCTGTTTCCCTGCATTTGAAAATACCATTACAATGCTATGGATGTAGGTTGACAAAATGTTATCTCCACACACAATAGAAAATAAAATACCTTGTTCCTGGAATGATCCGATAAGTAAGATGGAATCCTGGCTGTTGGCGATGGTGACATGTCATCTAAAAATCCACTCTCTCCCAGATACTTTGAAACCTGTCAGATTTAATACAAGCATATTCACTATCTTTTCATGTTTGCATATTTCCGGTCTATTTACTTCACTGTCCGCCTAACCTCAGTAACTTTTAAAGTAAATCTGATTTTTATAATGTCAACACAAATATTGAAATTCTACCAGATCTGAATATTGAAGGAAACTGGCTTTTGAAAGTATAATGTCTGAAACTCTTTGGCCATTGTAAACGTCACACTGGCTTGGGCAGACATTTAGTTAGTTAGTTAGTTAGTTAGTTAGTTAGTTAGTTAGTTAGTTAGTTAGTTAGTCGCGGTTCCAACGTCGCCGCAAAGGTTCGCCCCATTATACTCTGTTCCTGTACCAGTGAATATCACACAAAATGCTCCTCGTGGTCCCAAGTGACAGTGAATGACGTCATGGTTCCTGGATGAAGAGGCAGCGGTCGACCAGTACGAAGGTGGACACAGGACATTGCAGACACAGGACATTGCAGACACGGAACATTGCAGACACAGGACATTGCAGACACGGGACATTGCAGACACGGGACATTGCAGACACGGGACATTGCAGACACAGGACATTGCAGACACGGGACATTGCAGACACAGGACATTGCAGACACGGGACATTGCAGACACGGGACATTGCAGACACGGGACATTGCAGACACAGGACATTGCAGACACGGGACATTGCAGACACAAGACATTGCAGACACGGGACATTGCAGACACAGGACATTGCAGACACGGGACATTGCAGACACGGGACATTGCAGACACGGAACATTGCAGACACAGGACATTGCAGACACGGGACATTGCAGACACGGGACATTGCAGACACAAGGCATTGCAGATCCTCTGGGCATGAAGATGCCTGCGGCAGGAGAAGTAGCAAGCGATCAAGAGGTTTTCGGCACACCGTGATGAGAGCAACGTTCTGGACAGAACATGTGACATGAGAACACAACTTCTTCTGCTTCAGGTGCCTGGTGTGAAACAGGTGCTGGCGATCATGATTCTCCACTCCTCTCTATCATTTGATATTTTGATAGAGTTGGTGGTGAATTGCTTTTTGCTGCCCAATTGTTGAAGCTTTTCATATTGATCTTTCTCTGTCTTCCTCTGTCTCTTTTGTCAAGAATGTTTGCACATAAGGCTAATTTTACTCTATCCTGCCTTTTCTGTTGAAATGCCCAACATATTTATTTCACCATTTTCTACTAGTTATAATAATTATTGTAATTCCCGCAGCTCTCAATATATCAATGTTTATTTCCTTCTCTGTTTGTGATATTCTCAACATCCTCAAAACCACATCTTCACTGCTTTTACATATATTCATGCTTATGGGTTAGTTGTGTGTGTGTGTGTGTGTGTGTGTATGTGTATGCGCGCGTGTGTGTGTGTCTGTGTGTGTGTGTGCGTGTGCGTGTGTGAAAATGGATGTGACACTGACCAATCAAAACCCGGTGGGCGTGTGGTCAATATCATGCCGGCCGTCCTTACTTTCTCATGACATTTCTTGGTACCAATGTTAAGCTAAGTTGACCCGGGAGCTTACAGTCAATTTTCAAAATCTACCCTTATGTGGATTCGATCCCATGACCACCCGACCGGCCCGCGAGCATCTAGCCACTAGGCTAAAGAGTTCCCTAGACTCTATGACTAAAACCTTATTGATTTATCTTCCCGTTATTCTTACCTGCTCTTTTGTCTTGGAGAAGCCATGCTCACTCAGCTTCCTGGTGATGATATTCCCAACCCCGACTGCTCCCATTAGTTCCGACATCCAGGTGAAGATGAGCACTTGTTCCTCATCAGAGAACTCCTCGCTTGAACAGCTGCTGTTGATGTTCATGGAGCTGTGTGACACACAGAAATATCAAAGCAATATTTCCCGGTTGTAGATTTAACTAACGAAGATGAGCATAACAATTGAAAGAATACATGCTGCTATATGATTGATTGATTTATTGATTTAGGAACCGACATCACAGCATTCGGGACATTCCCATAAGCCCTCCGTCCCCATCCTCAGCAGCCAGCGAAGAATTCCAACACCAATAGTTCCAGTAGCAATCAGATTATATGTCCGTCTCGCCTTTCCTCTGAGCGTCGATCGTCGGCCAGATCCCTTCGTTACACCTCGCTGCCTCATTCTTGCCAGACTATGGTGATCCATTTGCTCCTCCGAGGTGTACACGTGCTCCCACAAGGCCGCAACCACGTCTGTCCTGTCATGCATCAGTACTCCGCCAAGTTTTGCATAGCCAGCCAATCTGTCCCCCTTTTCATTCCCCAGCACACCGGCATGCCCAGGAGAAAATATCCAGGTGATGCTTGCTACCCGTGACCTCCGAAGCGAAGCAAGCCACTCTGCACGAAGCTTGCCTGTTCTCACCCTCCTCAGCATGCGTTCTGAGTCAGTTACAATCACAATCTGTGTATGTATCGTGTTCTCTATCCAGCGGAAAGCTGCACTGACCGCCTCCACCTCCATTCTTAAGCTAGATGTAGTGTCATCATACGCCAGACTCTCTGCACCAAACGCTGCTATATGAAAGTGACATTAATGCTTTAGCGGATATGGTCACAGTAGTGTAAAGTGTGCCGGTCTCCGTGACGAAGGTCTGACGGACGCGATTCGTAAGCCCGCTTACCCGCGTACAAAACACACCTGCAACCGATTTGGCAGCAGACTGCGTTGCGCTGGGTTGTAACAAGTTCGTATGGGGGACGGTCGTTCAGAAAGCAATGGCAAACTACTAAACGTAAACTTGCCAAGACATCAACAACAGCAGTAAAATGCTGGTGTTGACAGCGATATCCTGTAAAATAAAATATGCAAAAAAAAGTGTAAAGTGTGGTCACAGTAGTGTAAAGTGTGATCACAGTAGTGTAAAGTGTGGTCACAGTGGTGTAAAGTGTGATCACAGTAGTGTAAAGTGTGATCACAGTGGTGTAAAGTATGGTCATGGTAGAGTAAAGTGTGATCACAGTGGTGTAAAGTGTGATCACAGTAGTGTAAAGTGTGATCACAGTGGTGTAAAGTATGGTCATGGTAGTGTAAAGTGTGGTCACAGTGGTGTAAAGTGTGGCCACAGTAGTGTAAAGTGTGGTCACAGTGGTGTAAACTGTGGTCACAGTGGTGTAAAGTATGATCACAGTGGTGTAAAGTATGGTCATGGTAGTGTAAAGTGTGGTCACAGTGGTGTAAAGTATGATCACAGTGGTGTAAAGTATGGTCATGGTAGTGTAAAGTATGGTCATGGTAGTGTAAAGTGTGGTCACAGTGGTGTAAAGTGTGATCACAGTGGTGTGAAGTGTGATCACAGTGGTGTAATGTGTGATCACAGTGGTGTAAAGTGTAGTCACAGTGGTGTAAAGTGTGATCACAGTAGTGTAAAGTGTGATCACAGTGGTGTAAAGTATGGTCATGGTAGTGTAAAGTGTGGTCACAGTGGTGTAAAGTGTGATCACAGTAGTGTAAAGCGTGGTCACAGTGGTGTAAAGTGTGGTCACATTGGTGTAAAGTATGATCACAGTGGTGTAAAGTATGGTCATGGTAGTGTAAAGTGTGGTCACAGTGGTCTAAAGTATGATCACAGTGGTGTAAAGTGTGATCACAGTGGTGTAAAGTATGGTCATGGTAGTGTAAAGTGTGGTCACAGTGGTGTAAAGTATGATCACAGTGGTGTAAAGTATGATCACAGTAGTGTAAAGTATGATCACAGTGGTGTAAAGTGTGGTCACAGTGGTGTAAAGTGTGATCACAGTGGTATAAAGTGTGGTCACAGTGGTGTAAAGTGTGGTCACAGTGGTGTAAAGTGTGGTCACAGTGGTGTAAAGTGTGATCACAGTAGTGTAAAGTGTGATCACAGTGGTGTAAAGTATGGTCATGGTAGTGTAAAGTGTGGTCACGGTGGTGTAAAGTGTGATCACAGTAGTGTAAAGTGTGATCACAGTGGTGTAAAATGTGATCACAGTGGTGTACAGTGTGATCACGGTGGTGTAAAGTATGGTCATGGTAGTGTAAAGTGTGATCACAGTGGTGTAAAGTGTGATCATAGTAGTGTGAAGTGTGATCACAGTGGTGTAAAGTATGGTCATGGTAGTGTAAAGTGTGGTCACAGTGGTGTAAAGTGTGATCACAGTGGTGTAAAGTGTGGCCACAGTAGTGTAAAGTGTGGTCACGGTAGTGTAAAGTGTGGTCACAGTGGTGTAAAGTGTGGCCACAGTAGTGTAAAGTGTGGTCACAGTGATGTAAAGTGTGGTCACAGTGGTGTAAAGTATGAATACAGTGGTGTAAAGTATGGTCATGGTAGTGTAAAGTGTGGTCACAGTGGTGTAAAGTATGATCACAGTGGTGTAAAGTATGATCACAGTAGTGTAAAGTATGATCACAGTGGTGTAAAGTGTGGTCACAGTGGTGTAAAGTGTGGTCACAGTGGTATAAAGTGTGGTCACAGTGGTGTAAAGTGTGGTCACAGTGGTGTAAAGTGTGGTCACAGTGGTGTTAAATATGGTCACAGTGGTGTAAAGTGTGGTCACAGTGGTGTAAAGTGTGGTCACAGTGGTGTAAAGTATGATCACAGTGGTGTAAAGTGTGATCACAGTGGTGTAAAATGTGATCACAGTGGTGTAAAGTGTGATCACAGTGGTGTAAAGTGTGATCACAGTGGTGTAAAGTGTTGTCACAGTGGTGTAAAGTATGATCACAGTGGTGTAAACTGTGGTCACAGTGGTGTAAAGTGTGATCACAGTGGTGTAAAATGTGGTCACAGTGGTGTAAAGTGTGATCACAGTGGTGTAAAGTATGGTCACAGTGGTGTAAAGTATGATCACAGTGGTGTAAAGTATGATCACAGTGGTGTAAAGTATGATCACAGTGGTGTAAAGTGTGATCACAGTGGTGTAAAGTGTGGTCACAGTGGTGTAAAGTGTGATCACAGTGGTGTAAAGTGTGATCACAGTGGTGTAAAGTATGATCACAGTGGTGTAAAGTGTGATCACAGTGGTGTAAAGTATGGTCACAGTGGTGTAAAGTGTGATCACAGTGGTGTAAAGTGTGATCACAGTGGTGTAAAGTGTGGTCACTTCACATGGTATATAACCTTGCAGAGAAATATGCCAGGCAAGAAAGTGTGCAATATTTTGTTTATGGTTTCTGTGTTTAGATTCACTAAAGGAGCGCATTGTTTTGAACACGAACATTTCCTGTGGCAACATTTCAATGTGAAGAACAATCAGATTTTGCAAACAATAAAGAAAATAAATTAAGGCTTTGGAGATTACAGCAACGTTATTAGAAAATCGTGGACCAGGGGAAAAACGAAAGATGTTGACATTCTTCAAATTTGAACATTTAAGAAAAGTGGCTCATACACAGAGTCTTGTCTCAGAACATGAAATACTTCAGCCATATTAAACGTCACACTCCTTGACTTGGGGACGTAAATTACAAGTACCTCTGAAGTCGGAGTGGGTTCGCCTGATGGCGAGGGACACTGTTAATAGGGAAAGCTAATCCACACGCAAAATTCAGTCCAGCACTACAAGAAATAGTGTGTATGGACTATGCTTGAATTCAAAGCGAGCGAATGCAAAAAAAAATCAAAAAAAAATCGTCACACTGGCTTGGAAGGAACAGTGATGGAAGACGTGGTTCCTGAAAGAAGAGACAGGGATTTACCAGCACAAAGTTGGACAAGGGACGTTGAAGACACGGTGGGCAAGAGGGTGCATGATCATGAGGGTACATGAGGAGGACATTTTAAGGGGGCCCTGTGATGTAAAGTGACATTCTGCAGAGGACCAGTTACCTGAAGATGACACAAACACACGGTAACTCACCTGTCCGCATCCCCACTATAGCTGCCAGCACCACTACCACTAGTGGTCCTACTTCTGTCACCTGCCTGCTGTTGACAATCAGTGCCATCAAACAAGCTCTCGGCGCACATGTTGGGGTCTTTTTCTGCTTCAGACATGAAGACTTCCAGAACAAATTCAATGAGGTCTTTGAACTCTTCCTAGACGCGAAAACATACGTCTGAATAAATGTGGTTGCACATTTCGTGTTAACAAGTTAAGAAAGACGGTGTGTAGTTCTAAAGTAATTCTAAAACACAAGAAACTAAGATAAGCAATGGATTACGAATGCTCCACTTCACGTGATAAACTATGACTAGTCTGTGTGGCACTTCAGATGAGTTTTAAGCCAAGGACTTCATGTCTTGCGTTGAAGGTGCTGCTACGTACCCATTGAGTCTATTTTACATCACTATCTTTCGACCTTCATTTATCCTTCACCTACTCCTCACGTTTCTTCTTCTTCTGCCTCGTCCTCTTTTGCCTCGGCTTCTTCTTCTTATTTTTCTTCTTCTTCGCCTCCTTCTCCTTCATCTTTTCTTCCCTCGTCGTCATCTTCTCCTTATCCTCCCCCTATTCCTCTGTCTGTTTCCTCTGCCCTATTGATATTTTCACATTCACACTGGATTGTTTCTTTTGCCCTGTTGATATTTTCACATTCACACCGAATTGCTTCTTTTGCTGATATTTTCACATTCACACTGGAATGTTTTGTTTTTTCTGCCCTGTTATTTTCACATTCACACTGATTTGTTTCTTTTGCCTGTTGATATTTTCACATTCACACTGGATTGTTTCTTTTGCCCTGTTGATTTGATATTTTCACATTCACACTGGATTGTTTCTTTTGCCCTTTTGATATTTTCACATTTGCATTTTAATAATGAAAATATTTTCAGAAATATTGAAAATATGGAAGGAATCAACATTGGGGGACGATGCATCAATAACATTAGATATGCAGATGATACAGTCTTGATTGCAGACAATGAACAGGATCTGCAAAATTTAGTAGATGCGGTTGTTACACACAGTGAACAACAAGGGTTAGAATTAAATTGTAAAAAGACACAGATTATGGTCGTCACTAGGAAGAACGAAATACCACAGTGTAATATACAAGTAAATGGGAATATTCTTCAACAAGTGAATAGGTACAATTATCTCGGAACAGTAATAACATCTGATGGGAGATGCCTTGAAGAGATTAGAACAAGGATCGCCATGGCAAAAGTAGCCTTTAGCAAGATGAAAAACATACTGACCAATAAAAAGATGTCAATTGAAACGAGAAAAAGAGTGTTGAGATGCTACATAGAACCTGTACTTTTATATGGATGTGAAGCTTGGACAATGAGCAGCCAGGCTGAAAAACATCTGATGGCTGTAGAAATGTGGTTTCTGAGGAAAATGCAAAGAATACCATGGACAGCCAGAAAGACCAATGAACAAGTCCTTCAAGAAACAAATGAAGATCGTAAACTGATCAGAGACATTAGACGTAGACAGTCACAATTTTTTGGGCATGTTATGAGAAGAAATGATTTGGAGAACTTGGTGACAACTGGTAAGATCGAGGGGAACAGACCAAGGGGAAGACCTAGAAACAAGTATCTGGATGGCTTGGCCTTGTGGCATGGTCGAGACAGAAACACGGAACTGATCCACGACTCTGTTGATCGAGTGAGATGGCAGAACATGACCGCCCACGCTTACCGGCATGGCACATGATGGATGGATGGATTTTAATAAATTCTTGTAGGCTACTGACATTTTTTTTCTCAAAACTTTGTTTTCTGAATCATAACAAAAACACTCAATGGAAAAGGAAACAACTGACCTAGCCGTTCCGTGCTATGACACAGTGAGGCGGTCGTATCAGGTCGCACCGTTAGGGGGCGGCATAAGCAGCGAAATCAAAATATAATTTGAACCATTCAATAATTAAAAATCTGTAATTAGCAGCTTTTCGAAAAGTAAAAACATTTAAGGGCGGAATTTCGACGACTTGCATTATACTGAGAAAATCTACCGTAGGGCCCTGATAACTGAAGTGATGCGATGAAGATAATATGGCCGAGTGGATAAGAGCCATCGCTCTTAAACTTCAAATAGCTGAGGTAGCAGATTCAACTCCTACACCGGTCAGTTGGACTAAAATATTGACGTCTCGTTGTTGACTTGGGGACGTAAATTACAAGTCCCTCTGAAGCCGGAGTGGATTCGCTCTATGGTTAGGGACACCGGTATCAGGGAAAGCTAACTCACATGTAAAATTCAGTCCAATGCACTTCACAGCAGTGGCAAGCATTAGCATGTTTATGGACTACGCTTGAGTTCAATGCCAAAGAACTCTGTAAAACAAAAAGAGATGCTATATTTTCACCTGCTCTCTGACCGCATTTTCCACCCAAATTTCTGAGAAAGACTTGAGGATCGGCAGCTGCATGAGCGTGTCCTGTCGCTTGCAGTCCCCTACGACATGGTACATCATTGTTAGAACAGCCACATTCACAGACTCTTTGCTGAGGTCCCGCTGCTCCAGCAGGCTGCCATACTTGGCCATGATGGTCTTTGTTGCAAATCTGCAAGTGAATATGTTCAGGTTGAGATTTTTCTCTTTAATGGTATATAACAGAATACATGTTGCTATATAACAGATATGGTCATGTGATGAGAAGAGAGACATTGGAGAACATTGTGACAACTGGAAATATCGAGGGGAAGAGAGACAGAGGCAGACCAAGAGAAATGACACTGGATGGATTAAGACGGTGGCATGGAGGAATATCATCAACAGAGTTGATCCAGAACACCAAAGATCGAGATCTGTGGAGAGCCATGAACGCCTACGCCAGCTGGCAGGGCACTTGATGATGATATAACAGTACACAACAGAATGTGTAACAGTAGATGTATAACAGAATGAATAACATAAGAGATAAAACAGTAAATAATAGTCACTTACACAGACTGAATAGTCACTTACACAGGCTGAATAGTCACTTACACAGACTGAATAGTCAATTACACAGACTAAATAGTCACTTACACAGGCTGAATAGTCACTTACACAGACTGAATAGTCACTTACACAGACTGAATAGTCAATTACACAGACTAAATAGTCACTTACATAGACTGAATAGTCACTTACACAGGCTGAATAGTCACTTACACAGACTGAATAGTCACTTACACAAACTGAATAGTCATTACACAGGCTGAATAGTCACTTACACAGACTGAATAGTCACTTACACAGACTGAATAGTCATTACACAGGCTGAATAGTCACTTACACAGACTGAATAGTCACTTACACAGACTGAATAGTCACTTACACAGGCTGAATAGTCACTTACACAGACTGAATATTCACTTACACAGACTGAATAGTCATTACACAGGCTGAATAGTCACTTACACAGACTGAATAGTCACTTACACAGACTGAATAGTCACTTACACAGACTGAATAGTCACTTACACAGGCTGAATAGTCACTTGCACAGACTGAATAGTCACTTACACAGACTGACATAGTCACTTACACAGACTGAATGGTCATTTACACAGACTGAATAGTCACTTAGACAGACTGAATAGTCACTTACACAGACTGAATGGTCACTTATACAGACTGAATAGTCACTTACACAGACTGAATAGTCACTTACACAGACTGAATAGTCACTTACACAGACTGAATTGTCACTTACACAGACTGAATAGTCACTTACACAGACTGACATAGTCACTTACACAGACTGAATGGTCATTTACACAGACTGAATAGTCACTTACACAGAGTGAATAGTCACTTACACAGACTGACATAGTCACTTACACAGACTGAATGGTCATTTACACAGACTGAATAGTCACTTACACAGACTGAATAGTCACTTACACAGACTGAATAGTCACGTACACAGACTGAATAGTCACTTACACAGACTGAATAGTCGCTTACACAGACTGAATAGTCACTTACACAGACTGAATAGTCACTTACACAGACTGAATAGTCACTTACACAGACTGAATAGTTACTTACACAGAGTGAATAGTCACTTACACAGACTGAATAGTCACTTACACAGACTGAATAGTCACTTACACAGACTGAATAGTCACTTAAACAGACTGAATAGTCACTTACACATACTAAATAGTTACTTACACAGACTGAATAGTCACTTACACAGACTGAATAGTCACTTACACATACTAAATAGTTACTTACACAGACTGAATAGTCACTTACACAGACTGAATAGTCACTTACACAGACTGAATAGTCACTTACACAGACTGAATAGTCACTTATACAGACTGAATAGTCACTTACACAGACTGAATAGTCACTTACACATACTAAATAGTTACTTACACAGAGTGAATAGTCACTTATACAGACTGAATAGTCACTTACACAGACTGAATAGTTACTTACACAGACTGAATAGTCACTTACACAGACTGAATAGTCACTAACACAGACTGAATAGTCACTTACACAGACTGAATAGTGACTTACACAGACTGAATAGTCACTTACACATACTAAATAGTTACTTACACAGAGTGAATAGTCACTTACACAGACTGAATAATCACTTACACATACTAAATAGTCACTTACACAGAGTGAATAATTACTTACACAGAGTGAATAGTCACTTACACAGACTCAATGGTCACTTACACAGACTGAATGATCACTTACACATACTAAATAGTCACTTACACAGACTGAATAATCACTTACACATACTAAATAGTCACTTACACAGAGTGAATAGTCACTTACACAGACTGAATAATCACTTACACATACTAAATAGTCACTTACACAGACTGAATAGTCACTTACACAGAGTGAATAGTCACTTACACAGAGTGAATAATCACTTACACAGACTGAATAGTCACTTACACATACTAAATAGTCACTTACACAGAGTGAATAGTCACTTACACAGAGTGAATAGTCACTTACACAGACTCAATGGTCACTTACACAGACTGAATAGTCACTTACACCGACTAAATAGTCACACAGACTAAACAGTCACTTATAGAGACTTAATAGTCACTTATAAAGACTGAACTGTCACATACACATAGTCACTTTCACAGACTGAACAGTCATTTATGCACACTGAATAGTCACACAGACTTAAATTATTCCCGCACCCCTGTGATATGAGAACAGGCGGATTAAAAAAAAAAAAAAAAACATATCCTACAAGATGTCAAAGATATACTCGGAAACACTGGACACAATCTTAATGACTGGCAATGCCAGTGGCAGAGGCAGACCGAGAGAAATGATGCTGACATTGAGGGATTCATTCATTCATTCATTCATTCAGTAGCATGTCCTTTGCAGAACCTCGCTCCCATAACAACCTTCCGGTAAACTTCTCGATCATAAGCAGGATGTCCCGCGTCCGATACACCCATCTGGAGATCACCTGCCACATCCTGCATCTTTAGCTGTCCTCTTAATCTCTTCCCGGGCATATACCCCTCCATTATTATTCTTTCCAAACTTTCATGGCGTTTCAAGTGACCAAAATAGTTCAATTTTCTTTGTTTTATCCTCTTGAGAGATACCATCAGCAGATTTGATTCTGAACCCCAAAAAAGAGAGATATGTGGAAAGACATCAACGACTTTGTCATTTAGCATGGCACATCATGATAATAATGAAACTGAAAACTCACTGCTGCACGTGTTCGATCATGGTGAAGCCGCAGTGCTCCCCCATGAAACCATGAGCCATCCACTCCTCCATCATCAGCATGAGCACGTGGTTGGTCTGCACCACATCACGGAGGTAGACTGAACTCTGCTCCTTCACCAGGTGATGCCGGATGAGCAAAATGAATGCATTCCTTAAGTCCGTCATGTGGCTCAGGCACTCTGTAGTCGGAAATTAAAATAAGCATGAATTTGTACATGGTTTTTAAAATTAAAGAAAAGCAACTAACAGCAGGTATTGATGTTGGTGTGTCTAGTGCTAAAAGTTCTATCTATAGCAGCTATTGATGTTGGTTTGTCTAGTGCTAAAAGTTCCATCTGCACTAGTTCATGAGATTATAGGTTTCGGTGATTAGTTCCTTTCCGTGTCATTTTTTAAAATTTCCCAACTAAAAAATAAATAAATAAATAAATAAATATCTGAAACCCATCTAACAACTCAGGTTGTTGATGCAGTTCAAAATTTCGGTTTTAAACCAGTGACAAAAGCCATGTATGGAAGGTGAGTATGTGGGAATTGTGAGTGATATATCATGCTCTGGTGTCAACGAGACCATTTTTAGATTTTTCTGGGAATTTTCTGGAAAGGAAAGGAACTGACCACTCCATCAACTATTCCATGGCCTAGAAGATGTGAAGGCCTAACCCGTCACTCCGCAATGGCAATGTCTGTTATGTTACCACATTTACTTGTAAGTAGTTAAACGGTGTAAAAGTTAACCAAACTGACAAAACGAGAACAAACATACCCCTTTATCATAATATGAATGCAAATGAGTCCTACAAGCAGCAAATGAAAACTGTAAATTGATTGGAGAAATTAGACGCAGACAGTCAAAATTTGTTGGGCACGTTATGAGAAGAAATAAACTAGTGACCTTTGTCACCAATGACATAGGTGCAAAACTGAGGGGAAAAGAACAAGGGGAAAGCAGAGAAGTAAATATTTGAATGTCTTGACCATATGACATGGTTGAGACAAGAACACACAGCTGATTCACCACTCTGATGATTGTGTAAGTGTAAGATGACGAAACATGACCGCCTACGCTTATCTGCATGGCACATGCTGATGATGATAAATACAAATGCACACAAGAGCAAATAATTATCTTATATTGACCTAATAAAGGCAACAGAGTAGTGTCACTTACTCTGGAGTATAATGACGTACTCCATCTTGCTGTTAGCCAGAAGAGTTCGGAACATCTGGTTGAGAGTGCACACCACCAAATGCAGTCTGAAAACAGACGAACCAAATTATTTTAACAAAACACGCTAGTAAATAGTGTATATATCAATTAATTAAGTGCAAGATGTGATAATATGGAAGGTATAACAATACGTGATAATTTAGAAGAAAAGAAAAAAAATGATAAAAAGATTAAAGGGACAAGATTTTCACAATTTGACAAAAAAGACTATGTGATAATTTGAGAGAAAAGAGTAGAAGTTATAACGTGGAAAAGAAAAACAGACAAGATGTGATAATTTGGAAATTAAATTGACCAGATAAGATAACTGGAGATAATTGCAAGATGTGACAACATAAATTAAACTCAGAAATAACATGAAGCCATTGGGTACTGTTTGAGTGAGAAGCAATAGATACATTCTCACCTATGTTTCTCCACAGAAAGGTCTTGCTTTTGTCGATGTTTAACTTCCAGAGCCTCACAGCACTTGACACCCTCGTAGACCAGAAATCCAAAGAGATCCAGGTTTAAAACTTCCCTGTTGGTTTTCACAAATAAACATGTATTATATGAGTGCACAACATCACCGCCATTATCACCATCATTCTCATCATCATTATCATCGTCATAAGCATCATCATTATGCTTTGGCAAGTGGGGTGAAAAAATTGTTTACACGGCTACCATTCTCTAGAAAACTATTAATTAAATGATGTAAAAACACCTGGCATATACTGACATTCAAACAAATGTTTTCACCCGTAGTGAATGTGAATAATGAAGACACAATAGATTATACGATTTCTTGCCTGGCATATTTAGCTGAATTCGTTAGGTACATACTACATAATGTGGTCTATTATCACACAAAATGGTCGCATGTTAAAGCTGGAACAGAAAATTGCCATTTATTTACAGAAACCAACTTTGTACAAACAAAAAGATATGATAGTTTAAAATTCCCGTGGTAGACTATTCAAATTACTGTGTGGATATTCGTGTTGTACATTTCAGCTTGAATGATTTATTTAATTACTTTAGCTTACGTTGTGTGATTTCTGCAGTATGTACCCGACGAGATACAACGAATTATTGATTGATTGATTTAGGAACCAACATCACAGCATTCGGGACATTCCCATAAGCGCTAAGAAGAGTTCCAACACTAATAGTATACAACGAATTATGTGAGGCAATAAATCGTGTAACCGGAGTTAAGGGTTAACACGCATGTTCTTTCGGAGGATTCACAACGAACAACCAACCAGTAGGCCCTAAGACTGTTGATTGCCTCACTGTTATCAAACTTAGCATCACTGATGGCATTGTGGTTAGTACGCTAACCTACCAAGACGGCGGACAGGGTTCAGTCCCCAGCAGAGGCAGATTATTTCTCTCGACTAGTGGACCATTACGATCGACCCCGCCTAATGAAAATGGGTATCAGCTAATTTTAAGAATTTTCTGGAAATTGCCGTGGAAAGAAATGTGGTGATGAAGTAAACTGAGACCTCATCTCATATGTCATGTCTATAACATGAGAAGGCCTACGACTCTACACCCCAATGGTTGTATTTGCTATGGGAGTAACTTAACCCATTTAATACAAAACTAAGTTTGCTAACATAAGTACTTTTGTGAATACATAAAACACTTAAAGGTACATTGGAGTTTCTGTTCAGAAAGAGAGTTCCCAGAAGAGTTTTAGTATAAGTATTATCTTTCATTGACTGGCACCTTGCCGTCTTGGTAGAGGATATTTTTGGAGTTATACCTCTCCACAGCACACAGCGTGGGTCGAATTTAGAGACAACGTGTTGCTCATGAGGCATGATCTCTCTCTCTCTCTCTCGACATGTCTAGTTTACTCCAGAGGAAAGGTAACACCAATACGTCTGAACAAGACAAGCTGCAGAAGCTGCCTGATCAGCAAAGCAATGTCCGCCTGTCGAAGCTTTCATCCTATGACCAAGGCTTAGGGTCTGGTCTGTCCCGCCATGGTGTTTAGTCTGCAGGTTGCGTTTCCTCGCACTAGGGTAAGTCTTGTACCCTCCTCCTAATTGTAATCTTCCGCCCGAAAATGTTGGCACAATGTGAGGATGTCGGGTTTAGTGAGCGCTGCCCAACATTCAGAACTAACAGAAAGCAGGTAGTACCGTCTACAGTCGTACGGTAGCTCATTCATATCTGACAAAGACCTGCCTTTCATTATTAGGTCAATATTCAAGGTCAATTCAATCATTGGCACAATGTGGGGATGTCGGCTTTAGAGAGCACTGCCCAACATTCAGAGCTAACAGAAAGCAGGTAGTACCGTCTACAGTCATACTGTAGCACATTCATATCTGACAAAGACCTGCCTTTCATTATTAGGTCAATATTCAAGCGGTTTTGATTCCCAAGTATTCAACATATGATGCATGCTGTACTATTGCCGGAATCGTCCATTGTTATTTATTCCCGTTTGAAAATTATCAATATAGATTCATGTTTTACTGACATTTAAACTGAGCTATTTACAAGTAAATCTATGCTTGCTACCTACTTGAAACGAGAAAAGTCCAATTCTTGCTGATGGGAAAAACTGAGGAAAAATCCGACTGTCCACATCAAGAATGAATGGTCAAGAATGCTGTCATATTTGGTCAGTAAAGCTTTCTGAAAGAAAAAAAAAACAAATGTCGAATACTAGTTACTACTAACCTTCAGATCAGCACTAAAGTGCATGCATGCTTTTTAGTTAAGTTGAGTCAAAAAACTCCACTCCGCCCGTGATGCCACCTACTCTACCCGTTACTCGTACAGCTGCGTTATTTCCAGACAGTCATTACTCCAAGGCTTTGATGCCAGGCAGCTGATAATGCCTAGCAATAACTATCTGGGGCAAACAAGACCTCAATCTGACATGTAACCATTGAACAACCATGACATTATCGGACTGCGGCCGGATACATACATTTTTAGTCTTTTTCATCGGTTGTTGAATTATACGGATGCTAGTTTTTCATAAGAAATCTTGATCCTAAGCTGCTGGACTCGATTATATGACATGGCCGATGATCTTCTTTAGTTGTGCAAACTTGATCACACCATTCCAAGAAACTGCACCATTCAGGTATATAAGATCGGGACCTCAAGACTGTAACACTTTAACATATTGTCTGGTTTTCAGCTCTGATACTTCGTGTCATTTTTTTTTTGGGGGGGGGGGGGGGGGGAAGGGTTATCTCACTCCCGCTGGATTATTAGAATGAGGTAATTGCTCCAGATCAACATTCAGATATCAAGATAGGCAATGGCGGATTGGCCATTACGCTTGCTCAATGGTAATTGGGTCTCCTGGGCCCCCTTGAACATTAGTACTACTACTGAACTGGCACCTGCCCGTCTTGACAGACGATAGTTGGTTACATTGTGCTTACAAAAAGGCTATAATAACCTTTCCTTAGGAAATACCCTGAACTGAATTGTGTTTGTC
>OY992888.1:37494287-37525892 GCA_963921405.1 Cepaea hortensis
ATATTCGTGAATCTGCAAGAGTACTGTGGCCGAACAATTATTAGTGTGAATAGTATATGATCCCTTAGGGATCGTGGTTGTGTAATGCTAAGTGCACTCACTAACACAGTGGTCTGGAGTTTGATCCCAGAAGAGATGCGATTTTTGTGCCAATGTACTCTGTTGCCTTGGAGAGGTGGGGAGAGCGTACAACTTTGACGGCAGTGAATCCATGTCGTTGTCTACAATGAGAGACTTGGGAGTAGGAACTGGCACGGTCAGCTACGAGAGGCTAATCGGGAGAACGAGGGATCTCGTCAACCAACACAGAAGTTGCACTCTTAGGCGCCGGACTGGCGCATGTGTAGGGAGGGGTGGGAATCTTTAGTACCTATGGCAATGCCCAAAGTGCAAGGATGACACTCCAACAGATAACTAACTAACTATCTCTGGTGTCCATCAAGTGTATCATCAATATGAATACCAGAAGTGTGTCTGTAAAATGTAAACATGATTGGTATAATACATATTCTTGTGCGCCGCTGGGCAGATAAAAATATAGACCTCAACAGCATAACCTTAAAGTATCTTCAATCTTTCAATTTAAACAGTTGTAATATTAAAGTAATACGTGTCTGCATCTTTCGCATCAGCACGTAGTAAGTTATTTGCATATCATCGCTGTCATCACAACCTGAAGTTATATTTCATTTTACTTCCACAAATTTCTTAGTGTTATGAAAGCTTCTCTAGCCGTTTGTATTCGTATTGTTATATCTTCATCGTTGCAGACCGCATTTCGCCGAATTGTATGCTGTGGTATGAGTGCCGGTCGTATTACGAATGCAGTTCATAATCTCGCATACCGTATTCGAAACACAACTGCGGTCGATTTGGAAGCAGACCGCTTTGCGTTGGTTCCCCGTACAAAGGTGTGATTTCTGGTCGTTCGGAAAGCAATGGCAAAATACTGAACGTAAACTTGCCAAGAATTCACAAACGGCCAAAAAATGCTGGGACTGACTGCGATGCCCTGTAAAGGATATGTAACTAACTTTGTTTTATCCGTTACCCCATCTGTTTAAACATTGCTACCTAAATAGGTGTAGGATTACTTTGGCCTTGCTTTCATATAACAATTGAATTTAAAAGCAGAAAAAGGAGTCTTACAAAGACTGGATCTCAACAAATAAAAAACAACAAAACATTACTGAATTAGACCAAGATCAGGGAATTATAAATACTGAGACAGCGCAGTGACTAGCACGGCCTGCAAGCACAGTGGTCGTGTGTTCGAAACTCCGTGAACCGAATGACGGAGTCCGAACACGAACCCATGATCTTCATTGAGCGAGGAAAGCGGCTTGACCACTTCATCTAGGCTTGACCACTTCACCTCGACTTGACCACCTCGGCTTGACTACTTCACCTAGGCTTGACCACCTCGGCTTGACCACTTCACCTAGGCTCCACTACTTGGTCATAGAATCCCCCTGTGCTATACCGAACAGTGTTGGGGAAGGATACAAGATGAAAGCTGTGCTAATATGGGAAGACTGCATCCACTGATGGACTGGAAGAGACCTTTATGAGTGCATTGTGAAGAAATAAGACACGTGCTGGGGACCACACTACAGCCAATCTTCAATGCGAAGATAACACTGCGTGATGCAATACCCATGGATGGAGGTTTGGGAACCACATACAGCTCAGTGCGAAGAAAACACTGCGTGATGGCGCACCTAGAGATGGACTTTTGGAAACCACATTTCCGCCAATATTCAATGCAAAGATAACACTGGATACTAATCTAAACAACTGTGAAAACTACCACCTACCTTTGGATGCCCTCTCTCCAATGTCCATGTCCTCACTACTGTCCCTAGCATCTGTTCTTTGGGGGCAAAGCTTGATCTCTAGCCGACCATCAGAAGTTGAGTTAAACTCCAGCATGAAGTCATCATCGTCAGAAGAATGTGAGGAATTGCCTGAAGGCGAGCAAATCTGTAGCTTGCTCTTGAAGTTAGAACTCAAGTTTCTGTCTGCATTCCCGTTAACAGTTTGGTCTGGTAGTCCTCTGGAGATTATTTCCACCACGTCTTGAGGTTCTTCAGATGAATTTGATGTGGTGTCATCAATATCTGGCTCCAGAAGGCTTGAAGACTGGCAAACGAAAACAAAATAGAGGTAGGCGTAACAAAATAGGTTTAACAAAATGTGTTTGTACTGGTTTTCATTCGGATATTCGCACTTTTGCTAATGTCTACCTGGAGAATCTTTTCACATTTTGAGGTATCCCCTATCAAAAGGCCGGCTCTGTGGGGACAGGGTTACGACCGCAATTCGTAATACCACATGCAGCGTTCGAAACACAGCTTCGGGCGATTTGGCAAAATATCACAAAAAGCCACACACAAAATGCTGGAGTTGACTGCGACGTCCTGTAATGAATAAGCAACTTATTTACCAACAACCCCAACATTTTTAGATGTCTGTGATTCACAAGGCAAATTTACTTTCAGTAGTTTGCCATTGCTTTTTGAACGACAGACGCGCATACCTTTGTTAAACGTTAGATTCCAACGCTGACATCTTGTTCGGAAAGCATTAAAGCAATAGCAAACTAAAAGTTAAAAGTTAGTTGCTTTATCCTTTACAGGACGTCGCAGTCAACACCAGCAATTTTTTGCTGCTGTGACCTCTTGGCAAGTTTACGTTCAGTAATTTAATGGCAAACTGCTGAATGCAAAATTGCCTAGAAAATAAATATAGCGTTGGTGGGTCTCACCGCACTGAAATGAATGTGCAATACACACACGCACGCACACACACACGCACACACACACACACACAAGTATATATATATATATATATATATATATATATATGTGTTTTTTTTTCTTTTTCATTATATATGTTGCCTATATCTCTACTGTCTGCTTTCTGTTCACCTGTCCTATACTATGCCCTAAGCAAAGAAACCACTAAATTGTTTTCCTGTTCATGTACAGTGTCAAAAAATTGCGTAGTTGTTTATTTGTTTGTCTATCTGTACATCGCTCCGTCTACTCATCTATTTAACTATCCATCTCTCTGTCTGTCATATAATTACCTACCTACCTACCTATCTACCTATCACTATATCTGTCATCTACCTACCTACCTACATATCAATATATCTGTCATCAACCTACATTCATATCACTCTATCTGTCATCTACCTACCTACCTACCTACGTATCAATATATCTGTAATCAACCCACCTACCTATCTCTCTATCTGTCATCTACCTATCTAACTACCTATCTACCTATCTCTCGATTTACCTACCTACCTACCTACTTATCTGTCTGTCTGTCTGTCTGTCTGTCTGTCTGTCAATAGGATCACTTCCAAAACAAAGCGCCATCCGTTCCTCTTTCCTTTGTACTGATAATCAAAGAGAAAATAGATGCGCCTGTAATCTTCCAGATTCGCTTGTAATCCTGTAATCTTCCTACTATAATGCGCTCAATACAGAGCTTACTCGGATAATCTCAGTCAGCAATGCGAGCTAGCTTTTTTCTATCTGATTAGTCAAATCTTCTTGTATCCTCGTTTTACGTCTTCTCTACCATCGAATAACGCCATCTTTGGGAATTTGGCATGGGCGGCCTCGTTTAGTTTACGGATTTCGTGATGCGAGAAAACTGCATGCTTCCCTTAACGAAACGAAAATTTCCTAGCAACATCGAATAATAGAGTGTTCAGGGGCAGATAATGCTAATGTTGTTCCTCCGCGCGGGTACTTATCTCCCCCGAAAAATCCGGTTTTTGATGTCACCGTCGTCTCTGTGGCGAAGGTCGTTACGGATGCAATTCGCAATCCCGCATACCGCGTTAGAAACATAGCTGCGAGAGATTTCACAGAAGACCGCCTTGCGTTGGTTTTCATACAATAGTATGAGTGCCGGCTGTTGAGAATGCAATGGCAAACTACTGAACGTAAACTTGTCAAGAAATCCCAAACAGACAAAGATTGCCACCGATTTCCTATGTTCTCGTGTGTTATCGTGGCCGTTATGGAAGGAAAGAATAGTGACCCTGTAACCTATCATACATGTCATAAGAGGCGACCAAGGAGTATTGGCGTAAGACTGGCTCCCTCATCCATTATAAAACCATAGTTGTAAAATCCAACATTCCATAAACAGGTCTATAAACGGCTTGTGTTGAGAGATGTTAAGGACCAGTGCTACATTAAAATTAGTTACATGTCCTTTACGTTGTAATCAACCCCATCATTTATTGGCTGTTTGTGATTTACTAGGCAATCTCAGTAGTTCGTATAGCTTTCTGAAGGGCCGACACCTCTCACGATAGGAATCTACGTAAGCGGTCTGCTACCAAACAAAACCAACGGCTGATTCTGAACCCTCGACTCGGTATGTCGGGGAATTGTTAAAACACTATTCCCTAAACCACAGAGCCAGTTAGAGCCAGAGAAAGGCACATAAAAATATTCCGGGAAGACATGGCCACGTGGCAGAATCATGAGATCATTGTCCTGATTTAAGTCTCGTGATCATGCGAGACGGCGAACAATAACCGCTCCCGCCTATCAGAATGGCACATGATGATGATGTTGGGGATGATGATGGTGATGATGATCATGATTATGATCATGATGATGGTGTTGAAAATGATGATCTTGTTGATGATGATTTTGTTGATGATGATAATGATGATGATGTTGATGATGAAGTTGTTAATGATAATAATGATGATGATGATGTTGTTGATGATAATGATAATGACAACGATGATGATGATGATGCGAGCCAATGGACCAGCGTGCCTCCTAATATTTAATCCTTCCCACGTCATCCTTTTCCTTGTTTCAGACCCAGACAGCGATTATTATTAATCTATTTACTGGGAGCAGCAATCATTTACAGTGTTTAGTCAAAGTGGCGTGCCTACTTATCATACCATAAGCACTCGGCCCAGCATAAATAATCCCGACTGCCGGAGAGACAAAAATCAATAACAGGCTGGAATCTTTGCTAACAGCAGGCCTGGAGTTTGTTAAATATTGCAATCAGGATTTTGCTGGTTTCTGTTGCCTTTTATCAGGGTCACGTGCATTCTGCGCATCTTGACCAGACTTCCTTTCTTAAGAGCGTCAGGTTCATACCGGAATACGATCAGCGTTGCCAGTAGTGGGTTGTGCTCAATCTTTAAACCTCAAATCCCGAAACAACCAAATAAATCAACTTTTATAAGTACACGAAAATAATGCTGGGCGGCCTGTGCGGGACGCTGTGATTAACCCCAGGATAATTTTCTAGGCCAGTGGTTCTCAACCGGTGGGAATTCCTCCCCCCCCCCCCCCTTTAGGGAGATTTTGGGGTTTCGGGGGGGGGGGGATTAGGATTATTTCAAGATCGCATTAATACAAGAACCGATAACTTGATGTTGTTTTTTCCTCCATACTTTACAGCTCTGTACTTCTCGCCCTTCTGAAATTCGTTTTATAACGTAAGTAGACCCGCAAATCACGTTGTATGTTGATATCTAGACTTGTTCTAGTATGTGTTATTAAATTTAGCTTCCATTTTTACGTATACTGTGTAAAAAGGAGGGGGGGGGATTTATAGGGAGGAAATACGAAAGAGGGGTGTGACATTCTGAACATATGGTGAAAGGGTGCATGGGCCAAAATCGGTTGAGAACCACTGTTCTAGGCAATTGTACATGTAGTGGTACGTCATTGCTTTCTGAAGGAAAATATCAATGTTTAACAATTATTTCAGTAACAGCAGCCTTCCGATGGTTGGAGGTGACCGCTGTAACACACATTGCATTCATTACGCACTCACGGAGTGTGCTTAGTAAGGTGGAGAAAGGAACGTTTCTTGTAGAATGGCTTGCCTCGCTTCAGAGGTCACAGATTGTGAGAATTGAATGGATTTTCTGCCCTGGCCATGGGGGGGGGGGGGGGGTGAACAGGCTGATAGGCTGGCAGGGAATGCACCTTTTGGTGGTATATTACCTGTGGACAAGGGAGAGGTGGTCGGGCGTCTGTTGGAACAGGTGGAACAGACTGAGAACCCGTATGTGGAGAGGATTATATGGCGGGGTGGGGGGGGGGGGGTATTCGGCGGGGGTTCTGGACGAATCTCAAAACTGAGAGGGAAGACAAGGAGAACTTTCAATCAGATGGCGGTTGAAACGATTAGTAGTGTGACTCTTTGCTGGCCGTTGAACGAGGGGACGGAGCGCGTGTGGGAATGTCCTGAATGCAGTGATGTCGGTTCTTAGCTCATAACTCATTCACTATGTGGTTGTGGGGATGAGGAAGTGTTGAAAAAAAAAGTGGAGGGAGGAGAAGGAGACACAGGTGGAGGTTGGTGGCAAAGTGGTCAGACCGTCTGTCTCGCCTCCAGTAAGTCGTTTTCCGGCTCTGCCTTTCGCAGTTTCACAGTCCGACATACATGTTTCGATGCCAGCCGCATTATATTTAGGAGCTGATCGCATTGCGTTGATTTTAAAAATGGCAGACAGAATATAATGGTAAACTCCTGCAAATAAAAACTGCCTAAAAATCACAGACATCTAATGTGGAGGTGGACGGGTGTGTGGAGGTGTGGGGGTAGATGGAGATGTGGGGGTGAGCGGCTGTGTGGGAGTGGACGGGTGTGTGGGTGTGGGTGTGTGGTTGGGTGTGTGTGGGTGTATAATATCCTTTGCCGGACGCTGCTATCAATCCCAGGCTGATTTCCTAAGCAGTCTTACGTTCAGTAGTTTGCCATTAAGGCGCACAGAGCCTACGCTGCTAGACCCGTATTGTTTATAAACGACTAGCAGCTAATTGAGTGACGGGGTCACTGCCACACCAATCGCCTTTACTTCTCAAGGCATTTCCTAGTACCTATTGTAGGTTGTATGCATCCTAGGAGCCCGAATCAATATGAAAACCCAGAACGGTCCCTGTGCGGATCGAACCCCTTACAAACGGGCCGGCAGGTGAGCGTGTAGCTACAACTACTTCCCGTGCTCTTCCGATGCTCCTTTTAATGATTATAATCCAAGAGCTATTGCGACAGAACAGAGTTGCGTGCGCGTGCGCATATGGAAGCTGATGTATTCTGTTACGTGATCATGACCACGGCCCCGTGGGACAACTGATCGCATTGTTCAGAGTTCAGGACTTTATGAGAACCACGTCGCATCCATCACCAGATCTGGTTATCGTGATGCTCGTGTATTTGTCAGTTTTCCGAGCACGAGGACGATCGGTCTTGTGGATGTGTGAGTTGAGCAATGGCAATGATTTAGATAACCATCTTTGTGTTGTAATATGCCTTAGACATACGAGACAGACACTGGATGCATTGTGGTTTTTCTTTCTACATATCCGTGTACCTATTGTTGGAAAACGTCTTAAACACACGAGATAGACATTAGATGCATTGTGGTGTTTCTATCTAGATATCCGTGTATCGGTTGTTCTACATGGATTGAAGACACCCAAGGTACATAACTGAGTTTAGAGAAGCTTTAGAGATCTGAGGAAATTCTACGCATAAAATTGAGTGGAGAAATCCTAGACTCGCAACTAAATACAAGATTCACTGGAGAAACGCAATAATCCTGGAAAGTTTGGAAAACGCAATGATGAAAAAAGAGCATACGATACTTCGTACTCGAAATGGGTTTGTGAAAAAAATAGTTAGTTGCATATCATTTACAGGACGTTGCAGTAGACACCAACATGTTTTTTTTTTCTGTGTGTGATTTATGGCAAGTTTACGTTCTGTAGTTTGCCATAGTTTTCTGAACGACCGGCACTCATATCACTGTATGAAAAACAACGCAAAGCGGTCTGCTTACAAAACACCTGCAGATGTGTTTCGAAGGTGGTATGCGGGATTACGAATTGCGTTCGTAACCTCTTCGCCCCCGATTTAAGAAAATAAGACCAAAATATGACTTAGAAAATGTCCTCTGGTAGTAGTTTTTGTTTTATTATCCTCTAAAATCTCCGTCTGTGGCCCAAGGATATTGAACGCAGTTGTGCAATCCCGATTACCGGGTTCGATGTCCGCCGCAGGCCATTTGGTAGCAGATCGCTTTGCGCTGATTTTTACAATGGTACGACCGTCCGTTGTTCAGAAAGCAATGGCAAGTTACTGAATGTAATATTGCCTAGAAAATCACATACAGACCAAAAACGGTGAGGTTCATTGCGACGTTCTGTATAGGACATGCAACTAAGTAATAGTAGCTCCTAAATACATCGTCAGACAGGATTAGCACTGCAAGGATTCGAAATACAAATGTAGCGATCTCAAAAGTAGACGGCCCTGTCTTCTAAAACAATATCCCCCAGGAATACTACCTGGTCAAAAAATCACGCAAAAGTCGGATGTGTCGGCCTACGGGTTTCGGCCCAAGGGCGCATAACAGACACACCGCAACCACATCTGAAAAAACACTCCGGATGAACGCAAAGAAGAAGAAGAAGAAAACAATATCCAGTCGATAACATTTTTCTCCCAAGCTGTCTTAGAATTACTTTACTGTTTCCAAAAGCGGATGGGGTATTTTGGATACTTCCTGATCAAACTACAAAATACTTAGCTAAAGAAGTGTTTTTGACATTAAAATACAGACTATTGAATAAAAGAGCTATCGAAGTATTTTGGGACATTACGAAACAAACACACTAATGATTGAAAGAGCTAAGGAAATATCTGTGAAAGTGTGGCCAAAGAGGCTGGACACTAATTCTGACAAACGGGAGTCTTGCTGGAAGTTAAACATTGGGAAGCCACATGGGATCTCCAACTGTATTTTTCGTGGAGGACTATTGTGTTGACACTCTGGCGGCGGCATTACGTACAGTGTACCTGTGTGGGATGTTGGTTGTCAAGATTCCTGTCCTTTCCACTTTTCACATGGGGCAGTTAGGAGCATTTTATGTGATATTCAATGGCACAGGAACGCAGCATAATAGGGACGACCCGTTTCTGTGAAGTTGGAACCGCGACTAACTAACTATCTAACTATCTAACTATCTAACTAACTAACTAACTAACTAACTAACTAACTAACGGTATCTCCACGCGGAAAGTAGCTTTCATCCAGTTAACATATGCTTAAAATCTAAAACTAGAACCCAGGTAGGATAAACAAACAAGCAGACACAGTCCTTTTGGATGGACAGGCAGGCAGGCAGACAGGTAGTTATGCCTATAGGATGGATTGATAGATGGACAGTCAAACGGACGGGCGAACAGACTGACAAACAGACACAGCCCGATTGGATGGCTAAGCAGGCAGACAGAAAGACAGACAGACATGAGTATAAGATGGACAGATAGATTGACAGACAGACAGACGGACGAACAGACCAACGGACTGGCGAAAGGACGGACAGACGGACGGACGAACACGCAGACAGGACAAACTGACAGACATGCAGACAGGCAGACAGGCAGGCGTGCATGATGGTAGGTAAGTAGGTAGATGGGTAGTTAAGTAGGTAGGTATCTAGACAGACAGACAGACAGACAGACAGACAGACAGACAGACAGACAGACAGACAGACAGACAGACAGACAGGCAGGCAGGCAGGCAGACAGACAGACAGGCAGACAGACAGGCAGACAGACAGACATTATAGCAGAGTTATAGACTGAAAAAATAGCGTGAAAGACAATGGGCGAAACAGAGAAGAATGAAATATGTAGGCACTTGAGGGGGGAGGGGGGAGTTAACACAACGAGACACATTTAACAAAAGACAATGAAAGAGACGTATACAGATAGGAACATTTACAAAAGTTAAGGCGTCTGCTGCAGAAGGGCATCGTTATAATTGTATAACTGTTGTACTCACGAAGTCTTTGAACAAAAATGAAATGAGCTGCGTCATGCCAATGGTCCACGTCTCCTGCAGATGAGAAAAGATCACGTGGTCTCAAAGGAAGAAGAGTGTGGAGAAGGAGGAAATGAAGAAGAAGAATGGGGAGGAGGAGCAGGAAGAGGAGGAAAGGGAGGGGGAGAAGAGAAGGACAATAGGCCAGTCACCTGTGGAAGGTTGGTCAGTCTGTCTGTAAGTCTGCCCATTCAGTAATTCACGTAACCAACTGGTATGTCAGTCTATCTGTATTTTTCGTCAGGTCTGGTCTGGTCTGTTGTCTAGTCTGACTATCTGGTCTGTATGTCTGATGTGTAAGTTTGTCTGTCCATTTTTTCACACATCATCCCACTTGTCTGTCTGTCTTTCTGTCTGAGTGTCTGTCCGCCTGTCTGTAAGGCTGTTTGTCCATTCAGTCATCAATATATCCAACTTGCCTGTCTGTTTGTCTGTCTGTCTGTCTGTTAGGCTGGCCTGGTCTGTCTTATCTGTTTGTATGTCTGTCCATTTAGTCATCCATCTATCCAATTTACCTGTCAATCTGGTCTGTCTGTCTGTCTGTCTGTCTGTCTGTCTGTCTGTTTGTCTCTCTGATCTGTCTGTCTGTCTGTTAGGCTGGTCTGTCTGTCTAGTCTATCTGTCTCTTGTCTGTCTGTCTGTTAGACTGGTCTGGTCTGTCTGTCTAGTCTATCTGTCTCTTGTCTGTCTGTTAGGCTGGTCTGGTCTGTCTGTCTAGTCTATCTGTCTCTTGTCTGTCTGGCTGTTTATCTGTGTATATTCAACACAGGTTAAACATCACATCAGTCTGGTCTAATCCACAGACGACTCAGCTTGATCAGACTGGTATCCGTGGTTTATCTGAGAAGGAGAGGCACCCAGATACCCTCACACACTTACACATATACATGCATGCAAATATGCATGCATAATTAAACACACGCATATGCCGGTCTCTGTGGCGAAGTTGTTACGAACGTGGTTCATGGTCTCGCATACCAGCGTTCGAAACACAGCTGCGCGTGATTTGGCAGCAGACCACGTTGCGTTGGTTTTTTACGGAACGTTATGGGTGCCGGTCGTTCAGAAAGCACTGGCAAACTACTGAACGTAAACATTCCAAGACATCACAACAGATAAAACTGCTGGTGTTGACTGCAACGTCCTGTAATGGATATGCAAGTAACTTTTTATACACGCATACACTTGATTAAAATCTATACATTTACACTTACATACACGATCAAATTTATTATACACTTATACATTGCTTACCCTGTGTTTGTGGTTCAACATGACGTATATCACCTTGTCCAGTTCATTGATGAAGAATGAACTACATGGAAGCAAATAATTAAACAATGTTAAACATATATACATAATATGTTCAATATTCTTCTCTCTCTGGATATATGGAACATCTCTCATAGGCACGTCGTGTAGGTTAAATAAAAATCCTCCCGCAATTAAACATACTTATATAAAGAATAGGCCATTACCCTGGTTTAATTTCACAATGCGAGAAGGTTCCCACACGAGGAATATTTATGGCGCGTTGGAATCTGGTATATAAACACATATCGATCCAAATCGATGATACGGATTTCGTGCACTGTGCACCTTGGGTGATCTAAAGGGGGAGGCTGACGCACTCGTGTTTGTCCATCAAGAAGTTGGAGTTGAATGAAGAATGATTTCCGCGATGAGTTGGATTAAAGTGAGGAAGAGTTGCGCAATTTGTCGACCTCACTCTCTCACCTTAGGCCATCTGAATCCAGTGGCAAAGCAAGTCAAGACGACTGGAGACGAATACAAGTGCAGTGGATGAACAGGGCGCTCTACAAGCCTTGTCGTGCTCATTACGTTCCACGCTTCATCGCTTTGCAGGTAAACGCCGTCTTGACCGTTGAATCATCAATGATTTCTTCCGCGTAGTCTGCCGAATCCTGTCTTGACATGCTGGGTAGGCGTACCCTAGTTCATCGATTGGTGTAATGCCGATCGGTTATTCCCGCCTGGTTTAGCCAGATTGTCGCAGCAGTCCCCCCGGGGGATGACCGCTGTGACTAAAGCACTAACTGAGTTATCGATGTGCAATGAATATGATCCTTTAATCTTTATCAATATAAGTACTAAACTGGCAGTGCGTATAACAGAAAGCTGTGCATATAAATGAAGGGCATTGCCTCTTGCTCCTCCTCATTTCGAGGAAGTGCGTCACATCTCAAAGGTCAAGATGTCCGTCCGACTTAAGCATGCATATGTGTAGGATTCACTTCTTTAGGCAGATTTCCAGCAAGGCTTGATGAGTTGTTTTTCCATGACCTTTACCCCATTTCAACATCAGAAGAGAAGTTATAATTAGGGCCCATCCCTCCCTCCGATTAATAATCCTGTGACTCAGTCAGCCACATTATTAGTTGAAAAGGGATTGTTGCGAGTAAATCCTAGACAATTAGTAATTAGGCGAAAAAAATCCCCAGAAACCTTGGAGATATGATTTTATAGAAACATGCTGAAAATTAATTTGACAGCCAAAATGAGCAATCTGGACGTTTTAAGGGAAGCTGAGTCGCAAAGAAAACTTATCACAAACATCAAGAAGAGGCAGTCATCGTTTTCGGCCAGGTTATGAAAAGACAAAAACTGGAACATGTTGTGACAACCAGAAAGATTTACGGAAAGAGAGATATAGGAAGACAGCATGAGAAGATTCTTGACAGTCTTGTGTCATGGGCCAGAGGAGAGTCAACACATGAATTGATCAACGAGAGAGAGACCGTAATTTGTAGAGAGGCATGATAGCCCACGCCAGCCGGCAAGGCAGTAGGTGATGATGTTGTCGATATGCGACAATATATCTGATCGTCTACTTCTTACAGCCCATGTCGTGTGACGTTGGTGATCATGTCTGTGCACAACTTTCTGTCTCTTGTGTTCTATATGAGACACTATATCTGCTCGTCTACTTCTTACAGACCATGTCGTGTGACGTTGGTGATCATGTCTGTGCACATCTTTCTGTCTCTTGTGTTCTATATGCGACAATATATCTGCTCGTCTACTTCTTACAGACCATGTCGTGTGACGTTGGTGATCATGTCTATGCACATCTTTCTGTCTCTTGTGTTCTATATGAGACAATATATCTGCTCGTCTACTTCTTACAGTCCATGTCGTGTGACGTTGGTGATCATGTCTATGCACATCTTTCTGTCTCTTGTGTTCTATATGAGAC
Source organism: Cepaea hortensis (assembly GCA_963921405.1). Lineage (NCBI taxonomy): Eukaryota > Metazoa > Mollusca > Gastropoda > Stylommatophora > Helicidae > Cepaea > Cepaea hortensis. The sequence goes on from OY992888.1 coordinate 37,507,409, forward strand.
AATATATCTGCTCGTCTACCTCTTACAGACCATGTCGTGTGACGTTGGTGATCATGTCTGTGCACATCTTTCTGTCTCTTGTGTTCTATATGCGACAATATATCTGCTCGTCTACTTCTTACAGACCATGTCGTGTGACGTTGGTGATCATGTCTATGCACATCTTTCTGTCTCTTGTGTTCTATATGAGACAATATATCTGCTCGTCTACTTCTTACAGACCATGTCGTGTGACATTGGTGATCATGTCTATGCACATCTTTCTGTCTCTTGTGTTTCCAATCATTTCTCGTACCGATGTTCTTCGATGCTATAACATCAAACTGTCCAGCATTTTCTCTCTTGGTCTCCCTCTGCATCTCTCGCCATCCAACCTTCCCGTTGTCACAACATACTCCGGCTTACCTAATCTACTCATGGGTAGGTGTTTTTTTAACGTCGATCGCTTTGAACTCAAGCGTAGTCAATACACGTGCTACTACTTATAATGCACTAGACTGATTTTTACGTGTGGGTTAGCTTTCCCTATTACCAGTGTCCCTCGCCATCAGACGAACCCACTCGGACATCAATGGTACTTGTAATTTAGTCCCAAAATCAAGGACGAGACGTCAATATTTTAGTCCAACTGACCGGTATAAGGGTTGAACCCGCTGCCTCGGTATCAGTACAGGGGATGTTTCAGAACTAACGTTCTCATCCATTCGCCATGCTGACCTCGGGTAGGATTGATTTTCGAACAAGTTTATGTCAAGGTGGCAGCCCACTCTTCGCAATTTTCAACAATTATTGGATTTTTTTTTCTTTTTCGTGTACGATTTGCTGACGGGATTTCCTGTTCTTTCCGCCCTTATCCAACACGGCTAGATATCCGTTCTGACTATCTAAGAGATCATGGGGATCATTTTTTTAAATATTATTATATGTTAATTGTTTTTATACAAATCCCCAGTCATATTCCTCGGAAGTAAATTCCACCAGCATGAAAATGATGACATCACTCGTAGAGCGTCAGCTGGTCTAACAATATGTGGCTAGCACACTATAGCCAATATGACTCATGGCGGTTAACTGTTTTATTCCAAATTTAGTTCTTACATAACCCAAGATACCATGGGTCATTAATTATCAACAATGGTGACACAATGGAGACACATTGGTGACACAATGGTAACACAATGATGGAAATTAAAAGACGATTATCTATTGCTCTTCAGAAATTAAAACAAAGGAATAAATTGTGGAGGGGGACATATAGAACTATGTAAATTTGATTTTTAAGAGCGTGCATCTCTCCCATTGCAACATACGCGTATGAGACCTGGACATTTACTAACCAAGCCGAACAGCGCATAAATGCCTTTGAATATAAATGTTATAGACGGGTTCTAAGAATATCTTGGATACTGAAAAAAAAAATGAATCCATACGACATGAACTGACTATTGAAGAAGGTTTGCTACTAAAGACGATAAAATAAAGAAAACTGAAATAATTTGGTCACTTGAAACGTCATGAAAGTTTGGAGAGAACAATAATGGGGGGGGGGGGGGGGGTATGCTCGGGAAGAGAAGATGAGGAAGGTTAAAAAGAAGATGGGTGCAGGATGTGGCAGATGGCCTCCAGATGGGTGTTTCGGATGCGGGACATCTTGCTTATCACCGAGAAGTTTTCCGGATGTTTGTTATGGGAGCGAAGTTCTGCAATGACATACTACTAAATGAATGAATGCGTTCTTACATAAAAGTGACTGTTTTTTGTGTGTTGGTGGTTAATTATGCACACTTATAGGGCATGCAGAATTTTGGGTTGTGATGAATTTGTTTACACAACAAAACTATGCACGCGAGGTCTCCGCGTGTGTTTCTCGGGGGGGGGGGGGGGGGTTACATCACAGTGGAAACAACGATCCCTGGAGAGGTGAGGAGAAATCATCCCATCCCAACGGCATTTGTTCTAGTAGAAACTATGAAATACTCTCCTTCCCATTACTTTTAATTGTTTAGAAAAGATATTTTTCTGGAAACCCCACGTGTTGTCTTTGGAGACAGCGATCGTGTTCAATGAATGGCATTTTTTTGTCTTAAATATCCGAGTGTATAGGAGTTGACATAACAAATGCAGATAGAAAAGGATAAGATACCAACTACGACAGACTGAATTAGAGTAACAAACAGCGTAGCAGCTAGGGAAATATAGATAAACAACGATTCGTTAACAGAGAATATAATGAATGACTAGCGATTTGAGTTGAGTTGAATTGAGCCAAGAACCGACATCACTGCACTCAAGACATTCCCATACGTGCTCAGTCCCCTCGTTCAACAGCCAGCGAAGAGTCATACTACTAATCGTTCCCACCGCTAGCGATTTGAAAATGTGTATAACGTATCTAACCTGATGAGGCACTGGTGAGCTATGGAAGCTTGGTCTGTAGCCGGTGTGCCAGGGTGGACGTGGAATAGATTTCGCAGCAGTATGATGCAATGATTCAAGCACTGAATGTCAGCTGCTTCCAACGGCTCCTTAGAAAATTAGAATTAGTATATGGGTATGACTTTTACTCTCAATAAAATAAGCATACTTCAGGTGCTTCGAAAATAACAGTATCTTTGATGAATGAAGGAAACGAACGATGTCTTTTTCTTCGTCTTCGTCATCTTCTTTGTTGCAGTCTTCGTCGTCGGAGTCGTACTCGTCTTCGTTCTCGTGTTGTTGTTGTTTTATTGCTGTTGTTGTTGTTATTGTTGTTGTTGTTGTTGTTGTTGTTGTTCTTCTTCTTCTTCTTCTTCTTCTTCTTCTTCTTCTTCTTCTTCTTCTTCTTCTTCTTCTTCTTCTTCTTCTCCACCTCCTCTTTTTCTACTTCTTTTTCTTTTATTATTCTACTGCTGCTCCTCCTTCCCCTCCCTCATCTTCTTCTACTTCTTGTTCTTTTTCTTATTCTGCTTCTTCTAGCTATCATATAACAACCAATACATTAATAGCTTGCGGAAGTCAAGAGGAAAGCATCCCATTATCTTGCCCAGAATAAGCTTATGAGAAGTAGTAATTCTGGACTGGAGATTAGGCACATTCAGAAACGTCGTTCCAGTCTTCACACTAAATAACCTGTAACCTGATGTAAGTAACATCAACCTTTTTATATAGACAAAAGGGCCGTTTGAAAATGAAAACTCTAGAAAATAGAGAAACAAATTAACTATCGGCAGCAATAAACCTCTCAAATCTGTTGCCTTAATTCTGTCTTCAAACTCCTTAATCAGAGTCCATGCCTCTGCATTCTAACATCATCAGCATGCAGCAAGTCCTTTGCGGAACGTCGCCCTCATCCCAACTCGCCTAGAAGGTTCCAACTGTTGTGTCAGTTCCCCCTACCTCAAGCATTTCCATACCAACGATGTCCGCACTGACCAGTGTCCACCTCGATGCTGATCGATCCCTAACAGAAACCATACATTCCATTCTAAACCATTGTGACAGGGTTATGACCGAAGAATTTCAGTTTCCGAGAGATGATGCTGCCGATGAGTTCGTTTTCTTCAATGTACATATATTGTACATAAATTGTACACATTTTGTTCATATATTTTACATATACTGTAATATACTATACATATATTGTCGGTAACTATAGTTTTCGTGTTTTTTTTTTTTTTTTAATATAGTGCGTCCTCTAGCCAAACAATTCATACTTGTTTATTTATTAACTGTCTTAGTGGTCTCAAAGGGTTCCCAAATTGCCATCTCTGTGTAATACGTGTACAACATTGGAACCGACCAATCATTTCTCTTCTTTAAATGCTCGTGAATATACTGGACATAGATTTACGGTCCGATGTGTCTGTTATTTGACCTATGTTAGTTTAATATAAAATTGTGATATTTATGGTGCTATTTCAATGGTTATATACGAATTCCATATTCCATAGTTGTAGGTTTGAATGTTTGATAGACCTGGCTAATGAAGACATCTTTCCAGAGATGTCTAGTTGGTCATGCGTCGAAGTACACTTGTTCCTGCAGTGAGGCTCTGCCGTCATTTGGATGTAACAGGTTCGAATCCCGGTCAATAACTACAGCTTTCAATTTCTATGTTGTTTAGTGCGTCTTCTAGTCTCTACTTCCTTCTTATCACCTCTATGTGTCCAAACAATACATATGTGTTTATGTAGGAACTACATATATTGTAGAATATCAGTTTTCGATGTAGTACAAATAATAATGTTTAACGCTGTAGCACAAATAGTCATGCTTAACAATGTTGTACAAATAATAATGCATAACAATGTAGTACAAGTAAAATGATTAACAGTGTAGTACAAATAATAATGTTTAACGATGCAGTACAGACGGAACAAATGCCTGTTACCTTCTTGAGAATATCTTTCATGTTGGTGCTCAATGCTTTCAGAAAGTCGATGTCCGAGCAATGGTGTTTGGCAGAACTAATTAGCCTGGCGATCTCCTTGCTGTAGGTGTCGCAGACTGGAGCCGCTGGCTGGATGCTCATGTCCGAAGGTTGGGTCAAATTGGCCATCAGCCTGGATGAAAGATGTTATGTTGAAAAAGTGAGTGATGTGTGTACTACGTGTGTAATACAATATATATACATAAAGTATATAAATACAACTAAAACTGAAGTGGGGGTCAGCATAGCTGAATGGAGAAGAACGCGTGTTCTTATACATCCGGTGAGCAGCCGAGGTAAGGAGTTCAACGCCTACACCGGACAGTTGGGCTAAAATGTTGACTTCACTTGGGGACGTAAATTGCTAGTACCTCTGAAGTCAGAGTGGGTTCGCTTGATGGCGAGGGACACTGGTAATAGGAAAAGCTAATCCACGCTCAAAATTCAGTCCAGTGTTACTAGAATTCGTGTGTATGAACTACGCTTGCGTTCAAAGTGAGAGAGCGCAGGAAAAAAAATCGGAAGTAATGCAGGTTAGCAGATCTCCTGGTCCAAAAACTACTGATAAATAGTACAGATCATGTTAAAGAATTTAAATATCTAGGAGGTATGGTCACAAGATATGGCAGATATCCCATATTGAAACACCCAAAACTACAGATAATAAATAGCATATAAGCACCAACCCTATGCTACCAATGTCAAACCTGTTTTATCCCATATGGCTCGGTCTCATTCGGTAGGGCGTCCTGCCGAGAGCGTCGCACAAATCACGAACCTCCAGTGACGACCCCCAAGAGTCTCCGATAAATTAAACCAAAAGACGCAGCTCGAAATTGAACCCACGGCCTTCGGAGCGCGAGGCAGCATGTAACCACTTCACCACACAGACTTCCCTACTGATAATAATATTCACCATGCAGCGAGATATACAATTTACGGACATAGAGCATAGTTCTCATCAACAAGGAAGTGGATCAAAGAACTGCTATCGTTACGACAAGCATTCTTTTCCAGCACGGACTGTTTTATTAATGAAACACAGTGTTCACCGACTTACCTCACAGCTTTAGCGAACATCCCTTCACTCTGGCACACTTTGAGTAATGGAACCAGATCCTGCAAACAAATAAATCATGTAACATTCATAGCGGTGTGAAAATTAAAGATGCATCTTCATCTATCCGTGTCTTTACAATAACACATTTTCAACAAAAAGATGGAGGCTCACAAACACCCTAGTAAAACACCATTAACACCATCATGTGCCATTTCAATAAGCTAGGGAAGTCATGGTTCGCCGTCGAGCAATGGATCATTTTAAATAAATTGACCAGGGTCCCAGGTTGTCCCAGTCTGAAATGGATGACCCCAGGAAATATTTTGGAAGTAAAACCTGCCGGCGTGATGTTGACCCCATTTTATATTGATCGTTGGCTGGTTTATACAGGGTGTATTTTTAATGACTGTGCAGAGTTATAAAATATTACCTGTCCAAGTTTTATACTTACTTATTATGTTGCATGAACTATACAGAGGGTAAATACAAAACTTGGACCGGCAATATTTTCAAACACTGCACAGTCATTAAAAATACACCCTTTATAATATAGGGCTAGCACCATATACCCAATACATTTCAAGGAGTGTTTCTCGGGGTGGCAGGGCAGATAACCCGTCTCGCCAAACGCCCGCGGATAGCGTGTATTATACGAGATGGCTTCAAATGAAAACCTTAAAAGTGGGATAGAAATTACAATAGCCGTGTCATTGTCTTCTAACCTGTCGGTATTGTTGTTAATGATATCAAGAGGTCTAAGCACGTGACATCATGTTGCAGACGAGCACAGTGACGCCATAGGGACAATTTAAGAATGGCCGCCCCACTTTTGACATGCACTAAAGAGGAGCAGCCTTCTGTTATCCGGTTTTGTTTTGTTTTGTTTTGTTTTGTTTTAAATCAATGAAGGGGTGAAACCTATAGAAATACATCGGCGAATGAAGTTCCAATATGGTGATGCATGCCTGTCTGTCCAGGAAGTGTATGAGTGGAGTTGGACGTTTGAAAACGGCGTGACGTCTGTAACAGACTGTTCATGAACGGGTCGATTTTTCTACAGGAATCCAAGCACTTTATCGGCCCTGGAGGACTTGCTTTGAACGCAGAGGTGGCTACATCGGAAAACGATACATTTATTCTTCACTTTTTCAGAATATATTCATCCCCCCACCCTTTTTTAAATTAAGGTTTCATTTGAATCCCCCTCTTATATAATGTAGCAAGCCATTTGCAGAGCGGCGCTCTCACCACAAGAAGATTGCTCATCCATCATCATTTACTCTATATCATGCATATTCGTGAGCAGGCTGCCGTTGATGTCCTGCATCTTCGTCTTGCTGACCGACCTAGCCTCTCTTCCAGTAACCCCGCCTACAACCATTGTCCTTTCTAATGTGGTAGAAGTATTTCAGTTTCCCAACATTCTACTGTTCATGATCCAGTTTTCTTCGATATTCAGATCTAGTAAAATATTAATATATTTCTTCTTCCTGACCCGGGGTTTTTTGTGTAATTTTCAGTTCAAAATCGCTGATATTCTTCATTAACTGATTTAGTGCCAAACAAACAACAACAACAAAATGGGCTTGGACCAAACATGGTGCACAATCAAATAAACAAGTATTATCATGTAAATTTCCGTTCACTGAGCATTGAAACTGCGAGAGATATCACAGAACAAAAATAACACAATCACACTAGTATGCCGATATACCGTTCTTCTGTCCAAATGAGATGTTACATTTATCGAAATAGTATTCCTCGAGACTGAAATAGTTAAAGATTGTGAAATGACTAGTTACTCTTATTCTTACTCGGATCCGGATGTTGCCAGAGAAAAGATGCATGTCCTCACAAATGTAGCTTTAATTTGGTTTGTTGGTGTTGTGCCATGGGCTCTTAATACTGTTTACTCGCTGCTTCATGGATATATTAGTATGTATACACGTGATGGGTCATGGCCGCTCATAGGACAGTGGATCACTGTTTACGGACTACTAATACAGATCGATATAAGCAGCTTATTCCAGATGTGACTGGTAGAGAATAATATATTTTTATAGCTACTATCAGATTAAAACCGACAACCGAGTGATATGTTTTAAACGTGGGTTTGCAGTTCTAGATGTCCAATTATGACCTATGTTGTATCTTCTATTCTGCAGAACACACGTCTAAGCCACTCTAAAATGCTGTCTCAAATAGCATCATTATTAACATCATAACCACCTTCAAGTATTTCAGTCCTTGGGATAGTCGTGAAGCTTCTTCATCATTTCCGTTTTCTGGTTCTTTCAAAACCAATGAGTAAGTCCTACAAGAAACAAACCAATACCGTAATCTGATTAGGGAAACTAGACGCAGTCTGTCAAAATTCTTTGGGCACCTTTTTTTTTTTTTTTTGCATATCCTTTACAGGACATCGCAGTCAACACCAACATCTTTCAGCTGTATGTTGATCTCTTGGCAAGATTACGCTCAGCAGGTTGCCATTGCTTTCTGAGCGGCCGGCTCACATACCCCGTAAGTTACCGATGCGATTCGAACCACTGCTGATTCTAACCGTCATCACGTTACCGACGAGAGTATACGAGATTACGTGGGCACCTTATGAGAAGAAATAAACTAGAGAACTTGGTAACAACTGGCAAGATTGAGGGGGGATAGAATAAGGTGATGGCAGAGAAGTAAATATCTCGATGGCTTGATCACATGGCATGATCGGGACAAGAACATAGAGCTGATTCACGACTCTGGTGATGGTGTGAGATGGCGAAACATAACCGCCCACGCTAATCGACATGGCACATGATAATGATGAGTTGTCTTTCTTGTGCCGTTGTATTTAATTCCAGGTATGCTTGCATTAGCAGATCTGTACACGTCTGTTTAATAAATATTTTCTGTGTCTACCAATTATCTTCTCTCACAATATTGTGTCTTCTAGTACTCTCTGTTTTTGTTGAAGTGCTATGTAGAATATTCACTCCATTGACAGTAATCATACATTTGGATGCAATGAAAGACGTGTCCAGTCTACTGCAATGATACAGATAAGTAACTTTAATATGTCTATTTTCATGTAGTGTTTTTCAAGTATATGTGTCGGTTTGCGCTTGCTTATTCTGTGCTGACGAACGCTTTAGTCGCAACGTCCATTTTGTTACCTGTAATCGTGTTCTATTGAAGCTCACTATTAATTCTCGTTTGTTTGTTTGTTTGTTTGTTTGTTTGTTTGTGTGTGTGTGTGTGTGATTTGTTCATTGCTGTATATAATCTATGCTGTTACACGCACGGGCAACATGGAAAATCAAGCAGACAAGATGTGAAACATCTAATAGCAGTGAAAATATGGTTTCTGGGGGAATTGCAAGGAATATATGAACGGTTAGTAAATCAAATGAAACAGTATATCAAGAAACGAATGAAGATATTAAATTCTTTAGAGAAAAAAAAGCGCAGAGAGTCAAGATCATCTGGGCGCAGCAGCTAAATTAATCAACAGCTGTTTTACGAACATTTCACGATATAAAGAAGGGTGTTAAGTAACTGATTTCAGTGCCATGGGATGATTAATCGTCTTAAGCGATTTCGCGTGTCTGTCATGGACTTATGTCTCGCTGAAATGTTGTCATTACGTTATAATACAACATGCCTGCTGCCATATTAACAACTTTTAAGTCATAACTGTGACACACCCCAACTTCCCACTTTCAGCCATCTATTTTTGTTTCGTCCCAATCTACTTCTTGTTTGGCGCTGAATCTGTGAAGGATGTGTACTGTCTTTTGGTTTGTTTTCATTTTTTTTAAATGTCCCGAATCAGTTTCCTGCTTTGGGTCTGTAATGTGATTTTGCCATGACATTGTGTAGGCCTGGATGCACGGAGGACTGTCTTTCTCTCACTTTCGAAGACGACGAGCCCCTGCGTCCAACCCGTGTCCGACCGTGCTCATTACCAGCGTGATTTCTCTATCAACTACGCCAGCTCGACCGCTTTGTTTTCATGTACGTGAGATGTATGTAACATTTTCCAGGAATTGTGGTAGGTGGTCATAGTATAATTACCTTAATTTATGCTGACGACACCATCTTCATAGCAACAAGTCAAAGGGAGCTACAGAACATGACGTTGGACTGATATAAACTAGCATTTGCTTTCTTCAACGTTGGACTGGTATAAACTAAAATTTACTTTCTTCGACACCGGACTATTATAAACTAACAATTATTTTCTTCAACTTTAGACTTAAATAAACTAACATTTACTTTCTTCAACCCCGAACTGATATAAACTAACATTTATCGATTTCACCCTGGACTCATCTAAACTAGCATTTACTTTCTTCAACTTTGGACTGACTGTCAAGGGTCGAAACGAACGAACGAACGAACAAACTTTATTTTCGAAGAGTTAAGAAATGGGCACGCAGGCCCGTCTGACATTCTGCCCTCCTTTTCTCTTTCCTCTCATCCGTTATTTAATTCATACATCACTTATGAAGCTAATCTTAGACAACAACGGAATGAATTCCAGCTCTGATTTAAGCAGGCCGAGTTCGAATCACCCTGTTGATTTTCAAAACATAAGCAACCCAAACAGCCGTGGTGACATAGTTATCAGCGCGCCTACCTGCTAAGACAGTGGTATGAGTTCAATCCCGAGCAGAACTAGGATTAATTTTTCCGACCAGTGCGGCTCTGGATTCGCCCGAGACTCATAAAAATAGATACCAGACAATTGTCTGGAAACTGGCCATATGATTGATAGAAACAGTGCGTTTCGCGTGTTGTTTAATATTCAAAATAGTCGCTTGTTAAAGTTTGCAGAAACCATAATGATTAATCTAAATAGGCCAGCTTTGTGCAAACAGAAAGACATGATAGTTTAAAATTACCGTGGTAGACAACTGACATTACTGTGTGAACATGTGTATATTTCAGCTTGAAGGATTTATCTAGTTATTTTACTTTATGTTGTGTGAATTCTGCAGGATGTACCTGACGAGATGCAGCGAAAGATGGCAGGCAATAAATAATGCAATCTATTGTTTGTGTCTTCTTTATTTCAATTGTCTGGTAATCTTCTGGGAAGGAGTGGCAACCAAGAAGAGTACTGGACTAACAAAACAAGGCAATCAACAATGTATTGTGGCGAAATTCACACAATTTACTGCGGTGAGATTGACGTGCAGCTATTCTAGGGGTAGCCTGCGGCTTCTAAATTCCTGTTGTTATTTTCAGAGTCGGCATTGACGGATATAGGATAGAATTACGTTAGACGCAGAATAACATAATGGTGTTCAATCTTCCCTGATTACTGAGAGGACACAATGCCCACAGGCAGTGATGAACATGTCGGAGAAAACAGGAGAACAATATATGATACATTATGGAGTAAACCATGGTATACTTTATGGAGAAACCCTTAGGATACATTATGGAGAAAACAATAGGATACATTATGGAGAAAACAATAGGATAAGACAGCGTCAATCCCTGGAAAGTTATAAATAAGTTACACATGTTAGGTGGCTTCAACATTCGTTACCTGCGAACAATCACCAAAGTAAGTAGGTTTCTGATTGGTTGAATTAGTTGGTTGGTTGGTTGGTTGATTGATTGATTTATTGATTGATTGATTATGTGGGTGTTTGGTTGTTATGTTGGTTAGTTGATTGATTGATTGGATTGATTGATTGGTTTGTTGATTGGCTGGTGGTTGGGTTGATTGATTAGGTGGGTGTTTAGTTGGATTGGCTGGCTGACAGTAACGTGACACCAACTTCATTCCAAGATGCAAGCTCTGATCTGGACTCAAGACTTTATTCTGATAGATGCAAGCCCCCACAGGGAGGGACTCAAGTCTCAAGACTTCATTCCGATAGATGCAAGCCCTTATTGAGACTCAGGAAGAACTGAACTCCAATACACAGAACTTAAGTTTTAACAGTCAGTCTCCGAGAGGTTACACAAACAACAATAACCCTCTATGTTCAGGAACGTGGGCCACAGCGGTTTGTAAAGCCAGATCTATGAATTCATGTAATGGACTTGTATGATGCGCGCTGACAACGGCTTTAACGTTTTACTTCTGAGCATAGAAACACACACACACACACAAACACTTATCACTGCAGGCAGAGAAAGAAGAGAGAGAGAGAGAGAGAGAGAGAGAGAGAGAGAGAGAGAGAGAGAGAGAGAGAGAGAGAGGGGTGGTGGTGGGTGAAGAGAAATATGGAGATTAAGATAAACGTGCACTCGCATGTGTCTGCATGTGTGTGTGTTTGTGTATGTGTGTGTGTGTGTGTGTGTGTGCGCGTGTGCGTGCTTGCTTGCTTACCTTCTCCACTACCTTCTCCAAAGACATGCGTCTGCGAACATTGTGGGTCTTCTGGTTTTCATGTAACAAATCCTCTAGCATGTCTTCCATTATGTCTGTGGACAGATTCAAACAACAACAACAATCACAGAACATGTTCACTTTAACCACCGTGATAACGTGTTTCATGCCGTTATACTTATCCGTTCTATTTCCTCCGTCTCTCTTTCTCTCTTGCTGTCTCGTCTCTTTCTCTCACCCTCTCTCTCTCTCTCTCTCTCTCTCTCTCTCTCTCTCTCTCTCTCTCTCTCTCTCTCTCTCTCTCTCTGCTCTTTCCTATTGTCTCCAATACTCTCGACCTCTTCCTCTTACATATTCACAGAACAGAAAAGCGATACAGCGGACACAAATGTGGGTCACATTTAGACAGATAGACGATCGGATGTACCGATAAACCGACTGATGGACAAACGAACGGACGACCGGACATAAAGACATTCAAGCAGACAGGTAGATTTACAGACAGACCGTGAGACGATTCGACAGACAAACAGACAGACATGTACGCCCTTATGAAAGATATGAGCGATGGAGTTTGGGGGAGACAGCTGTTTGCTTTAATCTGAGCATGAGGACAGCATCAGTGACTCAAGTGTGGGTGCACAGCTATTTAATTCTAATCCCCAAGTCAGATATAGACCATTTAAGACTCATTGACTATAGGATTATCACCTTGAATAATACTTTTGTAAAGGCCAAATGTCGTAGCCTGGAATCGAACCCACAACCTTCGGATAGCGGGGCTGGCGGCATAATCACTTTGCCACTTATTCTCCGTGACTAAAAATATAACGATCAATATCTTGTCCAGATGTGTGTCATTACTGTCTTTGTTAATTCATCCCAAACAGGACTTCCGGTCTCCAACATGGAGGATAGGCGGTTGAGCTGTTAAGGCCTAAGAAGTGTTTATATTTGTGGCTATGGTTTGCTTACGCATTTTCCTTATGTTGGACTGGTAGTGCATGGTTCCGTCGCCCTGCTACTGAGTTGAGTGAGTAGAGCGACACTGTGAGCTGTGAATTTCGTGTGGAGTACTTTTACATTTGTCCGCGGTTGTTTGTGGCGTGAACTGTATGTTAGAAAATGGCGGTCGGCCGGTCGCTGAACTAACTGGGTTGCCTTATGCAGTAATGTGTGGGTGCTGGTTTTCTAGTGACTGCCACTTCCATCGACGATGAACTATACTTTTTGTGGCGAACATTTGTGTTGGCATTCTGGCAGTGGAATTATGCATAGTATACCTGTGCGGCCTGTTGGTTTGTCGAGACTCCTGTTTGTTCCGCTTTACGCACGGGGCAGTGAGGAGCATTTTGTGACATATTCACTTGCCCAGAAACATAGCATAATGGTTGTTGTTGTTGATTTTTGTTTGTGTTGTTGTTGTCGTCGTCGTTGTCATTGTCGTATTCGTCGTCGTCGTCGTCGTCGTCGTCGTCGTCGTCGTCGTTGTTGTTGTTGTTGTTGTTGTTGTTGTTGTTGTTGTTGTTGTTGTTGTTGTTGTTACGCTGAGATGTACACCCTACAGATGGCACTGGACACTGGGTCAGAGTCTTTTGACCACGAAATACCTCAAACTAGATAAAACATGACCCAGCCGATGAGCCTGGGTACTGAGTGGGAGTCTGTTGACCGCGAAATACCTCAAACCTGTGAAGGCAACACGGCCAACTTAGGCCCGATCCCAGCCAGTCCGTACGTGCTGTGCTGAATCCTGCCCCGGTTACGCCCTAATATGCCTCTTCGCAGATGTGACGTTTCAGTGCCGGCCTTGCCCTCCCTGCCGGTTTCTGGACTTGGAGAGGGAAAGCCGGCCAGGTTGTCATGGACTGAATCTCCCTCCATTCCTAGATCGATCCAGTCTGCAATGAGTACCAGGAAATGTCTTGGGGAAATAAAGGCAGCCGGCGTGACACTGGTCACGTTACCCGTGGAGTTGCAGTTGGTCTATATAACGATGGGTCTAGCACCATATGCCTATTTCACTATTAGGGGTGTAAACAGGACCTTGACAGGACCTAACATATAGTCAACCTGTCCAGTATAAACGGGACCTTGACTGGACTTAACATATAATCAACCTGTCCAGTGTAAACGGGACCTTCACTGGACCTAACATATAGTCAACCTGTCCAGTGTAAACAGGACCTTGACTGGACTTAACATATAATCAACCTGTCCAGTGTAAACGGGACCTTCACTGGACCTAACATATAGTCAACCTGTCCAGTGTAAACAGGACCTTGACTGGACCTAACATATAGTCAACCTGTTCAGTATAAACGGGACCTTGACTGGACCTAACATATAGTCAACCTGTCCAGTGTAAACGGGACCTTGACTGGACCTAACATATAGTCAACCTGTCCAGTGTAAACGGGACCTTGACTGGACCTAACATATAGTCAACTTGTCCAGTGTAAACAGGACCTTGACTGGACCTAACATATAGTCAACCTGTCCAGTGTAAACGGGACCTTGACTGGACCTAACATGTAGGGATGAACAAGATAAACACACGTATGGTCAGTTGTTTGACATAGAGTGCCTTAACATTTCAGACTAGAGAGCCAGTAACTGGGGGTCGGTAATGGTAAGCCAGTAATTGGGGTCGGTAATGGAAAGCTATTTATTGGGGTCGGTAATGGAAAGCCAGTAACTGGGGTCGGGATTGGAAAGCAAGTAATGGGGCGGTAATCGAAAACCAGTGATGGTGTCGGCAATGATAAGCTAGTAATTAGGGTCGGTTATGGAAAGCTAGTAATTGGGGGTCAGTAATGGAAAGCCAGTAATTGGGGTAGGTAATGGAAAGCTAGTAATTTGGAGTCGGTAATGGAAGGCCAATAATTGGGGTTGGTAATGGAAAGCCAGTAATTTGGATCGGTAATGGAAAGCCAGTAAATGGGGTTGGTAATGGAAAGCCAGTAACTGGGATCGGTAATGGAAAGCCAGTAATTGGGATCGGTAATGGAAAGCCAGCAATTGAGGGTGGTAATGGAAAGGCAGTAATTGGGGTCGTAATCGAAAGCTAGTAATTGGGGCCGGCAATGGAAAGCCAGTAATTTGGGGTCGGTAATAGAAAGCCAGTGATTGGGGTCGGTAATAGAAAACTAGTAATTGGGGTCGGTAATGGAAAGCTTGTAATTGGGGTCGGTAATGGAAAGCGAGTTATTGGAGTCGGTAATGGAAAGCAAGAAATTGGGGTCGCTAATGGTAAGCCAGTAATTGGGGTCAGTAATGGGGAGCCAATAATTGGAGTAGGTAATAGTAAACCAGTAATGGGGTATGCAATTGTAAGCCAGTAATTGGGGACGGTAATGAAAAGCCAGTAATGGGGATGGTAATAGAAAGCCAGTAATTGGGGTTGGTAATGGAAAGCCAGTAATTGGGGTTGGTAATGGAACGCTAGTAATTGGGGTCGGAATGGAAAGCTAGTAATTGGGGTTGGTAATGCAAAGCCAGTACACGTGGCTAATAACTTTCATACGTCTTTGTTTAGTCCTTTTCCTGGTAATATTTTTGAAATGTTCCTTTTCTACCTATGTGTAAGATCAATAATATAGAGGAAAGGGGAGAAACAAATCATACACATTCCTCCACTTCTGCTGCCTTGATTCCCCCAGCGTGAATTAATATCTTGTAGTTCTTGAATATCATCAAAAGAACTGATCCAGAACACCAAGTACTGAGGTCGGTGGTCTTCAAGGGTTGGCTGGCTCATAATGGTGATGATGATGATAATGATGAAAATGTTTAGTTTAGTTTAGTTTAGTTTAGTTTAGTTTAGTTTAGTTTAGTTTAGTTTAGTCGACAGATCAACATCAGGGCTCACGAGTGTAACCCATAAGTGCTACGTTTTACTCCCAACTCAAGCCTGAGTCCGGAGAATCTCAGCTCAGTGCACCGAACTCCGTAGCACCGGCGAGGATCCTGAAAATGATGAAGATGGTGATGATGATCATGATCATGATGATGATTAGTACTTAAATATATGTCTTCTTACCTGTTCATGTGATTCTTATCATTCTGCTAAAACTATAGTTAGTTAACTGATTCAGTGCCAAACACAATGTACATTTGGACCAAACTTAGCACACGATTACATTAACAAGTATTATCATGTAAATTTCCGTTTACTGAGCATTGAGATTATCGGAGATACCACGAAACAAAACAAATAGCACAATGACCCTAGTATGACGCTATATTGTCCTTCTGTCCAAATTAGATGTTACATTTGGAGATATATTATCCATCGACAGTGAATCAGTTAATCAATAGATAATCCTCTTTGCACATCGAACTATTAGTCCATAAGTCCCAGATCACCTCCTCAGTATCTCCCTGAATATGCAGCTACTGACTATGCTGTTTAATATCCAGTTCTTAAACGGGAAAGAATACCAGTCACTAATTAAGATGGAATTTATGGCTGTCGTATTCTACCACTTCGTCTAATAGTGAATTTTAAGACTTCCATTGTAATTGGTGACTATTTGTATTGCAAGAATGTTCTTCAAATTTATTTTTAACTTACAACTTGTGCACAATTTTATTAACCTGTCTAGCCGCGGATAAATTCAAAACAAGAACCAAAGTACGGAAGCGAAAGAAACACACATTTGCAGACCTGGTTAATCATTGAGGATAAGGAAGGCGCGGCCGCGTGGGTGTGACCACAAAGGAAATTTACCAGAAAAAAAAGATAATTTATAAGTCAGACGAACGGGGTTAGTGGTACAATTATGAAAATTCAGCATTAATTCTTTCTGATCAAAGCATTGTTGCTTAAGAGACACTATATTACTTTTACCTGGAGAATATGTTGGAGCAGGGAGTGGCCAGAGATTTGGTCAGCACTCAGTGCTCCATGAACAGGGCTGATCTATAATCAGATTGCGGATGATTTCATTAGTACTGGGACTTTTCGATGGTTGTTGAAGATGAAGAAGGAGTGCGTATGAGAAGATTCAGAATGATGTAGCCTCGGTTCATAACTCAGCTCAACTCAACTCAACTTAACTCATCTCATCTTAACTCAACTCACCCCGGCTTAACTGAACTGAACTTACCTCACCTTAACTTAACTCCACTCAACTCAACTTAGCTCAGCTTAACTCAACTTTACTCAACTTAACTCAGCTTAACTCAACTCAACTGATCAAAGTAGTCGTCATTATTTGTGTGATTAATATTTGGAGCAGGAGGACTTGAAGTAATATTTGGAGAAGGAGGGCTTGAAGTAATATTTAGAGCACGAGGACTTGAAGTAATATTTGGAGCAGGAGGGCTTGAAGTAATATTTGGAGCAGGAGGGCTTGAAGTAATATTTGGAGTAGGAGGTCTTGAAGTAATATTTGGAGCAGGAGGGCTTGAAGTAATATTTGGAGCAGGAGGGCTTGAAGTAATATTTAGAGCAGGAGGGCTTGAAGTAATATTTGGAGCAGGAGGGCTTGAAGTAATATTTGGAGCAGGAGAGCTTGAAGTAATATTTGGAGCAGGAGGGCTTGAAGTAATATTTGGAGCAGGAGGGCTTGAAGTAATATTTGGAGCAGGAGGGCTTAAAGTAATATTTGGAGCAGGAGGGCTTGAAGTAATATTTGGACAATGTCATAAATAAACAGCTGCTTGAGGTTCAAGTCGGCTCTGTGGCAAAGGAGTTACGAATGCAATTCGTATTCCCACATACCGCGTTCGAAAAACTGCTGCAGGCGATTTGGAAGCAGACCGCCTTGCGTTGGCTTCTATATAATGGTATGAGTGCCGGTCATTTAGAAAGGAATGGCAAACTACTGAAAGTAAACTTGCCCAGGAATCAAAAACAGCCATAAAATGCTGGAATTGACTGCTACGTCATGTAAATGATATGCAATTAACTTGAGCCGCGGTAGAATAGTAGCTAGACGCTCGCCTGATAGAGTATGGAGCTTGGCGAATTTGACGAATATTGTGTTTGGTCAAGAAAGTTTGAATCAGGTGCGAAGAATGGGCGGGTGCGTTGTCTTTATGGAGTTTCCAAGTGACTTGAAGATATTATGAGAAACGTGACTGCCATGCTGTACTCCAAACACAAAAAGTCTTTCCTGAAATACTTCTAACTAACAATGACGGGAGCCCTGGAAGACGTTTGCATAGTCGCCAGGGGAGTCCTTTGAATGGAATTAGGGTTTCAGACTTCTAGGTAAGAAATTATTTTTCTCGGGCAAAGGCCCAATTCTTTTTGAACAGACCTAGTATAGTGTAAGGAGTCACGAGAAAGCATGCTGCGTTGATTGGTAAATAATTTGTTAGCTAGCTGTAGGATAGACTGAGCATGTTCAAGTTATATTGCCACGGGAGTGTCTTAAAAGAAGATGGACGGGTAATGTGAGGATAAAGCTGAAGTAATTGAATCCAATGGAATGCAGGAACGTTGTCTGCGATGTAGAGAGGCACTGACACAAAACTGTGTTTGCAGGCTCGAGTTGCTGATTTCTACGACAAAGCCGCCGAACAAGAAGAAGGAGGGGAGGGAAAGAAGAAGAAGAAGAAGAAGAAGAAGAAGAAGAAGAAGAAGAAGAAGAAGAAGAAGAAGAAGAAGAAGAAGAAGAAGAAGAAGAAGAAGAAGAAGAAGAAGAAGAAGAAGAAGAAGAAG